>JAGDQP010068107.1:0-11065 GCA_022664845.1 Lepisma saccharinum
GACGTAAAATGAAAAAGGCGGGAAAACCCACTTGGATTGAGACTTAATAGAGATATGTTTTCTTTTTTATCTTCGTTATCTGGATCTTTCTACTTCTTTTTGAATTCATATTTTTTTTAGTATTATGCTCTCTTGAATGGGCTTCGCCGCTATGTATGTGTATTTCCATTGGCTGAGTTTCCTTACAGAAATATCATAAGGAGACGATTTGTTTTCTCCGTGCTTGTAATAAAAAAATTAAGGCATTTTCCCTATCATAATTGTTTTGTAGTATATATTTTTACTAAGACTTGGGTATTAAGCTGTCTCCAGTAAAATCTGTTTGTTTGCTGCAGAAATACTGCGTTGCTATATTTAGCTTCGAGTGTTTGAATCTTGATATGTACACCACCCCTGGCTTGGCAGCAACTTCCAATGTGCTTTTTTTTTTAAAAAAAAAAGTGTATAAATAGTATATGTGGGTTTCTTGCAAAAGTTTGCTACTGCTCATTTTCATCTACCGAAAAAATATATTCGGTTTCATTTTATAATCTTTTCAGGTGCTCACTTGTGTTCTTGAACCAGTGTGGTTTGCATTATTTTGTGATTGCATTTTGTTTTTTACTTTGGACTCGGTTTGATGTTCGTTAACTATGCACTTGTAGTATTTGAGTGCTTGTAATTAAGCAGCAGCGTAGTCCAGAGTAGTGGTTCATAATATGTGTTCTTTTTGTAATATGTAGTTTTTTTTTTGTTTTTTTTTTGTTCTTTTTTGTGATAAGTTTGACATGGGTCTTTTTGACGTTTTCCAGAAGTTCAGTTCCGGGAAAGGAACAGACTTTGGTGTTCTTTATGCTCCAGGACACGAAAACCTAAGCGTAAAGTATCCTAATACAGAGCGGTTTTGTTCTGTTCCTTGTAATTGTTGTTCATTTGTGTTTTGTTTGTGACATTTAAGTTTTCTGGAATATTCCACGAATAACCCATGATTTCTTAAGATTCAGTGGATTGAACTGCGCTTGTATCATTTTGTGCTAAGCATAACCACAGAAGTGGTAAACCTGCTTTCATTTCTAGTCTATTTTAGTGTTTCGATTAAGCCGCAGGTACTTTCATGTTAGTTTATCCTTTTACGTTTAATATTAGTTTCACGAAGCAAAGTGAAAACCTTGTTTTTAAAATAAATATTATTTTTAAATATTTGTTTTATAAGTATGTTTTCAAAACATATTATTTTGTCTTGTTCTTGCCCAGAATAGATGAACTTGTGAGTTCCAAAAGCCATAGAGTAAGTAAGTGAGTAATTTGTTAAATAAAGAGTTAAGTAGCCCTCCAGGGTTCTTAGCTGTTTTTGTGTTTACAACTGTTAAACTTTCCCTATAATTTCAGGGCGAGTTTGAAAAATTCCTGTGGGGCTGTTTATTTTTTGTTCCAAGCTGGAATCGACTTAGTGTTCTCAGAGTTTTTGCATGGGTTAGTTGCACTTTTTATTGAACAAAGAAGTTGGTAGTAGAGGAAGACTGCAAAACTATTTGAAGTGTATGCTTCAGTGTTTTATAAAGTATATATATATAAATATAGGGCGGTCCACCTAATATATCTATCTCACATAGAGCTTTGAAATAAAAAAAATGGATTACTAAGTCGCATATGGCAAATCAAATGGTAATATTGACAGTGTCAGTGTCGGACCAGGATTATTCATACGGGGTGTCAACTTGAAAATTTTAAATGGAAAGGAGGAAAATATTCACTTCTTTGGAACAAGCAGTGAAAATAAAAAAACAACATTTAGAGGAAACATCATTGTGTAGTATTTCTTACCCGGTATGAATATTCCCGGTTCGCCACTGACATTGAAATTTTTTTATTTAAAAGCTCTATGTGATGATGTAGTAACCGGGTTATTTGAGGTAGGCATTCTAGGTGGACCACCCTGTATATATATATATAGTTTTTTCTTTGTAACTAACTTCAGGTGGCAGTTTTACTTCATTGCCCAACACCAGGTTTATATAAAATTTCAAATCTTAGATAATAATATTGTTCTTCGATCAATCAGAAGCATATATATGAACCTTGAACCCTGTACTTCGATATATGCACAAAAAATCAACTTTGATATCCAGTCCCATCCGTGCGAGAAAGTGTCCTGAAAACCGGAATTGTTTCTATTTCAACAATCACATTTTATACCATTGTAACCAGTTCGATTACGTTTTAGGTTTCAAATGTAGAGGTAAAATTATCAAGCAGATTTTAAAGGAAAGAATGTTTTTTGTTTGAAAGCCCTACGATAAACCAGTCCGCAGATACTACATTTTCCCTAAACGTCTGCTAACACAAATTTTGGCATGCGCCGCAATACAAAAATGACTACCATTAGTTAATAGATTGACAAAAAGACAATAATACTTATTTTGAAGTATTCTTACATAAGAGATATAGCTAAATATTATTATTTTTATTTTTGAAAGGGGTCGAGCAGCCAGCTGAACGATTTCAGATGGGCTGACCTATATGTATCGTGTACGAAGTGCCTGAAACTTACTTTGTGTACTATATTATCCCAATCTTCATTTGGGGGGCGCATGCACTTTTTAGATGGGCCCGGCCCCTCTGTACCCCTCGTGGCTACACCCTTGATTCAGACTAGACCTATAAAATGCGTCAATCACTTTTATAAAAATCCATATATTCGAATAAATATACTACCAACATTGACCTACGCTAAAAAAGTACAGTTCCCATAATTTTAAGACACTGAATATACGCATTTTAGCTTTATTAATTTGAAAGAAGAAAATACCTCATCCAATTTATGGGCTACCCACTGTCCTCTATGCGTTCAAGTGAAACCCGCGTCAACAAGAAAGAAATTGTTTGTTTACTTCAATAATGCGTGTTTCATTGTTGCGGAAAGTATTGTTACTCGCTTGTGACCAATATTACGGATTGTGCAGATTTACGGTAATTTTTTGTGCAGGGGTCACAGTTTGATTGGGCCAATACAACAGGAGTTCAAGGGTGAGTTTCACCATTCTTCGTTAAGTGACGAAATCGTTAAAGGACTTTGAAATACATTAAATTCGTTAACGAACGATTCGCCTAATTCTTAACGAAAGTTGGCGAAACACACCATAAGACAGTTAAATGTGAATATTGTATTTACATTCTTCTATTCGTTTTGCAAACAATCTGGTATATGTGTGCTTTAGGACCATCAGCTCTCAAAGAAATAATCTAAAATTTGATGAAAGTGGATTTGATATACGTACGGTGACCATACGTCCCGAATTTTCCGGGGAAAATCCCGAATTTTAGATCTTTGTGCCGGCGTCCCGAAAAATAGATTAAAACTCCCGAATTTCATGTATTAATCTTATCAACTGTAATGGATTAGTCTTAAACAAATTAAGTGGGAATATTTAGAACGGAGTTGGACACTATTTGAAACTGCTTTACCATCTGTACCACTCGACGATGTTGAACGAGCTGTGTGTCCTTATTTCCTATCGTACTGACAATCTCGTCGCAGAGTGAGCTAAACTTAAACTAACTAAAGCACTGAGATGAGTAGCTGTTCTCAAGGACCTAAATCAGCAAGAGGTAACTAACTGTCCCAAACTTGGAGAAAATGTGTGAATTCGTGCAGACATTTCCTGAGATAAACGCTTCTGTAAGAGAGGCCATTTTCAATAATTTTTGGAAACTACAAACAGAAGACATAATTGACAATCGAATGTAGAAAAGCCATGTTAGTTATTCAAATGAAGAATTCCGAATTTTGTTCAGAGATATATCAAAAAATTAAAAAAAAACAAGGTGCTAACATGCAGGTTTTCAGAGAAGTATGATTGGTTCAAATTATCGACGTCAAACAACTCCAGGAGAACTTGAATGATCTTTTGTCCAAATTTTGAAAGACTCTGATTTAAAAGTTACGGTATCTGAATTTACAACATATTCTCTATTTATTTTAAATCAATGTGTTCTTTGTACAAAAATCATTATAAAAATATTATAGAAATGGTTTTTGGCAGAAACTGTAGGAAAAACTCTTGATTTTTTTATTTAAACTAAATATTTACAAAAAAAAGAATAATAAAATTATGGAAAATATTTTTCTTGGTGTTTAATATATATATATATATATATATGTATAAGGTTGATTTATTATAATTTAAAGCCCTTTGGAGATTTTTTTTTAAAGTGATTATAGTCTTATGGCAATTATTCAGGTATAAAACTTGACTTCTAAAGGCCATGAAATATGAAATCATTTTCAGTGATCATGTTTCTACTGGTTTTAAAGTTTCTAATATGGTGCTATTTTTAATTTTATTTTAAAAGTCGAGGAAAAGTTTAATAAAATGCAACTTTTAAGCTAAAATTTATAGCCTGAATAAGAATTTTCTTCTTGGGTCAACTCTTAAACCTCTCACAAATATCGGTGGGAGGTTCTTTAGATCCCGATAAGACTTGTCCCGAATTTTGTCCGAGAAAATATGGTCACCGTAGAGCCAACATGTATGAGCTAAAGAAAAAAATAACTTTTAGTGTTGGAATGAAGGTTTTTTTCTTTCAAGAACGACTCTGCTATATTTATATGGATGACCTTGCTTTACATATCTAACGATCTTTAGCTCCTACAGTTGAAGGTGAAGTTGAAGAGATTCCCACTAGCTAATCAAATTAAAAGTTATTGAGGATGCATAAATCCTATAACAGCTATTAAAACTAACGATTTAGATTTCTCTCACGGCATATACATCTAATTACCAACATGTTGCACAATCAAGAAAGGAAATTTTATTTAAAAAAAAGAAGGTTATCAGAAACAAAATCAAAATGCTTTCAGAAGCAGGTACAATGCCTGTATATTTACAGAGACTGCAATATAAACGCAGAACAAACAAATCCCATCATGTTTCAAGCGTACAAGTAGAGGTGTCCAAAACGAGAATATAACATTTTCTCATCAAGAGACGAAGCAAAGGTAAAGGGGAAATGGAACGAAGCAAAAACCAGGATTAAAACTTAAAAAGTTGGATGATGAGATTATTTTTAGAAGAGCACACGTCTATTGGGGCAAATTTTGCAATAGGCTTAAAAATAATGCATTTCTCTGGGAAGGCAAGCACTATAATTGTGTTAATCATCTTATATTATAAGTACAGGCACTGCCTAGTTACAATACTAGATAATTCGCACAATTTTAGTAATTTTCTTAAAGGAAAATAGATTTTTTTTTTGCCTACTGAGAAAAATTGCCCAAATGAACATGTGCCCTTTTGAAAATAAGATCCTCAAATATAGGATTTATTCTTTGATTGTTTAAACTAAGGAACAACCCCCTAAATGAAGCTACATAAGAAAGACCGATGTGTAGGAAAATGATGGTGGTATATTGTCATATAAAGGAAATGTATGAACATATTTATCACCAAACAACCATTTACCTTCTTACAAATAACTTAGTATTTTTTAATTCTGAAAGTCTAAATGCAATATTTCTATTATGATAATTTTAAATAATATTTTTCTCCAGATAACACAAGGAGTTAATATCACTTCCTTCTCCACTGCAGACTTGTAAATGTTTCTACATGAAAACTTAGTTATCAAATATTGTGAGAAATGAAAATTCGACTGCTGGCTTGGGAACAGCACTGGAGGGGCTCGCCTACTACTGGCGATATTGTCTGGCAGTTTTCAGTGTTTTGCTGTTTTGCGAGCCGAATGGTACTTAGAAAATGGACGCGGCTGTTATCGTTCCCTTACCTCGTCGAGAAGAGTGGTCGCCAAGACCCGTTATGTCGGGCTTAGTTTTTAGATGCCAACGAGAAATTAAAACCATCAATTAAATATGAAAGTATCATTTCATAACTATACCAGTCACAGGTCCATGTGTGACATATTGGAGGAAGTTAAATGTTGTAACAATGTGGGTGGAGTAGATCTTAATATGTTTCTCTCTCGAATATTATTAGAAGTTACTAATATGGTGTACTAGTTTTACTATTTAGAGTACGAAGTGACCAACACCATATTCCCAGAAACATATTAAAATATTTTATTCCTTAACCAAATATATTATGTTAGTTGACTTTCAACCAAGTTGCATTAGTTTTCTCTCAAAACAATAGGTTAGATCAAAACAGTCAGCATCAAAATCAACATATAGTTCGTGCTCAAACATGCAGTTTACTTCTCAATTAGAACTTTCAGAAATTTCGAATTTCGGCTGCAGGGTTAGCTCTATACATTTCAAGGCCTTGGAGATAAGTTGTGAGCAATGACTGCTTAAAAATGTAACCATTAAGCTTTTTCGTCTCCTACACCTCGAAGGAGTAGGAGGACTCACGTGTTAGGTACAAAGAGGACCATGGATGTTTATACGAGAGAACTGAACGGAAGCGGTGAGCTAGCAGTGGTATTTTCTTGATGTGGACCGAAGATTCATAAAACATAGAAGTGCCAATTATAGCTCTGACTCATGCCTGTAGAAATTTGCTTCGATATTAAAATTATTAAATTGGGTATCTGCTATTTACTATCGCGATACATTTTAATTTTTATATCGGTTCAAAATGTAATTGGGGAAAGTAGAGCTAATTATTTATTATTATTTTTTTATTATTATGTTATTGGATTTGATCTGTTTTATGTGTGTTTATGCGTTTTGTGCTTCATAAGAGAGAGAATGTCTGGATTCTACCGCCCATTATACTTAGTCAATTAGCTGGCATTGAGGTTTGACTGAGGCAGTACACATGATTAATATTTTGATCACTTGGGATTTCGTGCTCAACTGATGGTATTGTGAGCTTGTATTTTAACACTTCTACAAGAATGTGAAATTGAGAGAGCTGGGAGAATATTCATTTCTAGGTTCAAGTTAAAGCTGTCAGGTCCAGAGTTACCATTTACATGCGTAGACATTCTTCAAGCGAAGTGTGTGAGAGATAGATGACTTTTAGAGTACATTACTAATAGTCGTAGCTTGCTTTTCTTATTACAATAGTCTTCTTCTGAACAAGGAAAACTTTTTTTAAAAAAAAAATAAGTTAATCTTCAATTTGTAGTGATTGTCAGATTAACTTACACAAGGACAAAGTGGATCATTATATTTTAAAATGGCAAGGTTTTCATTTAACAAGATGACATTTTGTCTTTCTACAGAGATTATAACTTTCTAAAGAGAAAATCCATTCTACTTAGTAAGTCATCATCTATTAATTAGTTCATCCAACATCCTGACCTTTGAGCTCTAATTAAATTAGCATGAAAATATGTATGTTGACAAATATAGAACACCTTATTTCTCATACATACTCCTTATTTAGTAGCTCTTAGTACTAGAAAATTCTTATGTACACTGTCAAATTTCATTATTGTAAGTTATCAGGTTTTAGTTCCAGTGTGATTGGCATACATGAGTAGAAAGAGAAAACGGTTACCATAATTAAGTGTTTGATGCCGCCATCTTGATCGCATATTTTCCCGGAAAGGAGAAGTATTTTTAATCAATGAGTATTCCGACCTCTAACTGACAAATGGAAAAGTAATTCAAGCGTGGAGTAACTAGAGGAAATTACTAAGTTTATGTTTTCGAAGTTCAGACAATGCATTTCTGACCCTCGACGTTATTTTTCTTATATTTACTTTGGTTCAATCGGTAAGACGCTTGATGTCTAATTGAACGACGCATGTTCCAGTCCTGCTAAAGAATTGTTTTATTCTTTTACTCCCAGAATTACAGAAAAACATGAAAGTTACTGGAAATTTCCCAGTCAGTTACTTGAATTCCAATCAAATTACTAGAATCCAAGTCAAGTTACTGGAAATTTCCAGTGAGCTAGGTTGTCTGGCTTTTATTAGGAATGTTTCTGGACATTTTTCACAGTTTAAGAAAAGTTTTCTTATCTATTTTAAACTATTGCTGTATCATTATGGAATTATCAACAATGCGTGTTTATATTTCTTATGCCCAATGCGCTTATTATAAAACCGCCATGTATATTTTTAGAGATAAAATTATATAACGTTCTGTTTGAAGGGAAAATTGTAAATAAAATTACTAAGATTATTTATAATTACTATTTTAATTGTTGTTATTTTCAGAAGAAACGTACAAAGTGAAGACAAAAATTATTGTAGCAGATTTTAGCTTGGGAGCTGTTATCTACAAGAATATAAAGGAAGAGTTGAAGGACATACCTGTGGGAATTCTAGGTAAGACTCTCTCTCTCTCTCTCTTTGTGTATGTGTTTGCGCGATTTTATGTTTCTATTGCACTTTCCTCATTTTTACTGATTTTACTTCTTCCTATTAATTAAAAAATCTTTTGATTTCGTTGTGATGATAATGACCCGAAATTTATCAGAATACATAGGATCATCAAATTTTCAGATCAACAGATGGAATGAACACGGCAGAGCTGAAACGTTTGTCAGGAGAGGTTGGTCAGGTTTTGGACTGTGTCATCAGGTTTAAGATTCGAACGCGGTGATTCGATGTAGAGCTGATAACTAGGAGGATGAAGGAGAGATTTTAATTATTCGTTGCGTTTGAACAGTGTTTCTTTCAGTTGTTACTAGTACCGGAGAACACGAAAAATACGACGTCGAAATTCCCAGTTAAATAGATTTTTCAGACCGGGTCAATCGGGTCACTTATGTTTGGGTCTGACCCTATCACCGGTTCATCGAAAGTGTGGATTTGGGTGTGGAACACGCACAAACAGAGAAAGTGAGTGTAAAGTAAAACAGAGAAGATGAAGAGAAAGACGCAGCGAAGACACGATAACAATACATCAAGGAAGAGAGGAAGAGAGAAAATCCAATGAAAACATGAAAACTACATTATCATTATGCTAAACAACACAAGCTGTTTACTCGGATTCTGACCAGTGATGCTTCGTACGTTCTGCACAACCCAGAGATGAATCTCTGGTTGAATACAGTGTATGCGAAAAATAAACTGTCTGATAGGGAATCGAACCCAGGTTTTCAAATTAGAAGTCCAGCACGTTAGCGATACTCCACAGGTGTCTTTACTCATAACATGCTTAACAAATGCTATAGTGTTTCTTTCTTAGAATAATAACATGAAAAGTGGATACTTCTGATTAATGACGCGTTCTTAACTGTCTTGGTAATCCCCTGAGTTTTGATTTGGACTTTTCCAACGAACACTCGTAAATCGCCTTCCTCTCTATAGTGACTCAGGTGTTTCATTCAACAGTCGGAAATATTCTCCGTTTTGTATGAGAGTGATGATTAGATTATTCAAGATCTCTTTGTAAAAATCTTAGGTTGAGCAGGGTTTGAACCAATGTTAACTTGCTTTTGTACTGAAATGTCCGTTTCCCCTACTCCATCTTCCCAACGAAAGACAGCAGCAATGTATTACTAAGTTCAAATGCGAGGAAAATGTAACATTGAGTGATTGTATAACATTTTGCCTGTATGTATTACGTGCTAAGTAAACACATGTGTATGCAGGTTTTTTTTTGTCATGTCGAAATATCTAATGAATATATTATGGCAGTTTTAGGAACAAATCCAGTTTTGGGTAACTATTTCCACATTAAAATAAGATCATTTATTGTCTTTTATTTTAACGTAAACCAGCCTGAACGATGCTAACATCACCAAAACAATTGTCATTAACAAATGGAGAAGTTAAAATTTCAATTAAAAGTTCTATTACACTTCGTGCACTATGACAAGTTGAACGTAACACAAATGGTAACTTTTTACAGTTTCTATTGTAGGTATAAAAAGTCGTTACTTTATGGCGATTCGAACCTACAACCATAAGGTTTCCTACTCCTGCAAGTGCCTCAGGATTGAATTTAATTCATCATCATATGTCTATATTACCCGAAAGTGTAGCTGTTTGTAAATTTTGGGATTGGAGTTACTGACTGAAGTCGCCTAGCAACAAAATCATCTCCACATTTTCAACGTCTGTTTATTAAGAAAACTACATGAACTTGCAATAACGTTAGCGGTATAGAACTTGTCTATATTGAATACTGTCCAGCGTAGCCCACCTGGCCGAAGTATTTCATGCGCTTGGTTATTGTACTTTTGATGCTCATGAGTATGGGATCGAACCCCATATTTTCCAACTTCTTTTTACTTTTTCCAGCTAAATCGGAACGTTACGTTTCCGTTCTCTACCGATTGTAAATGGCGTTTACATTCAAAATAAAACAAATGGTGGTTGAATTTATTTGTAAATGTTTATATAATGAAGAAGAGAATAAAGGCAGTACACAAAGGCAAAAACTATTTTTAAACATTATCAATAATTGCTACGAACGACTAAACAAACAGCTGAGTTCCTAACGACGGGACGTATATTTTTGGCGAAAGTCTGTTCCGAACCACTTTCTTCAATAGTCCCTCATGGACGTGAACTCATGTTTACGCGCACCAAGAAGTAAGTAAATATTTTGTGTAACGCGATACACAAGCTTATTCGGCAAAACCATGTATAGTATAGCTCCCGACCATGTATGTTTATGTTGGATCAGGATTTTTCAACCTGGGGATCGCGAGACGAGTTGAAAAAAATTAATTAATTTTTTAAGCTAAAATCAATAAATTTAACAGAAGGTATTTTATTTTACTTGTTTTCATAATTACTAAAGTTAATGTAAATAGTTGAATAGTTTTTCTCTAATATAATTAGAATATATATTACCAAATACAGCAACTGAACTGTCATGGTTTCAAATGAAAAACAAATATTACAGAAAATAAAAAACTACATAAATATGTAAAACATTACGACAGATTGCACAAGTTTACTAGGTTAGCGCGCAATCCGAGCTTATTTTGAGTAAATCAGTTTTAAAATATCCTGTTCAATTTTTGTAATACATTTTCAGTCACAAGTTAAGTACCCATCCTTCCCATACCTGGCGCTCTGCGGTGCACTCAGACTCCTATCAAACTGAGTACCAGAGTGTCCTTGGTACAGCTATGGACATAAAGATTGTCGCATGTCTATAGCTGAGATTTCTTCTCTCAAAAATAAATATATTGAAGCGTCGTATAAATTCACTGAC
>JAGDQP010068111.1:0-11064 GCA_022664845.1 Lepisma saccharinum
CTAAGACTTGAAATCGGCTTAGATAGTTTAGAAACATAGGAATGTGAAAAAATATAAAAATACACATTTCAATTTAAATGCAACGTTTGGATGAGCAGGGCTAATTACAAATTAAGTTAATTTACAATATTAACTTATTGACAATAGAATATGCGATTGAGTTCCAGAGTACCGGTGAACGACTATAAGGTGATCGTGTAAAGTCTAGATGACAAAAGAGACTTACTTGACTGTTGTTGGCTTCGTAGATGTGTCTCGTGTAGCTGAAAACGAAATAATGGAGGAGGAGACCTATCGCCTCACTCTTTTAAGCTTTTAGATCGTGACGAGCAATTTTGACAAAATATACGGTCAGCGACATGAGACTCAAGGAGTCTCGATTCATATACGTCATCCTTTTACGTCACTTGACTTTACGACAGTCACCTTATGTTGTCTACTGGTTCAGCAATATTCTATTATCGTATGATTAAAAAATGCGGAAATGTTACCAGCATTAGCCATGCTCACGCTGCTTTCTTTATTTGTTGTTATTACATATTTTCTTATATTTCTTTAATTGTAGCGAATTAGTTTATAATGAATAATTTACAATTTCCTTGATTTTTCAAGGCTTATGCGATCATAATATATATATATATATAAAAGCAAACTATTATTGAGGTTTTACATTCCTTTGGGAGATTCTCCCTGTAACACTTATCAACTTCTGCAATTCTTCACACTTTAGTTAATAAGGCTGGGATGTTGTCAATTTCTGGTGATCTGATTGGATAACTGATTACAGTATGAAATATTCAAAAAGATGTGACAAATGTGTTTGAAAAGTGTTTTGCACAGAGTGCGGTCTCGTACGGAGACATAAACACCAAAACAGAACGATTAAACGTTTCTGAAAGCATTCAAAATATTGCTGGGGAGATAAATGGGTGAAGATCACATGGACCGATAAGGTATAATCAAGAATGAATAAGTGTTTGGGAAGATAGAGAAGGAAAGGAGCTTCAGAAGAAAGATACCAAACCGAGAGATAAGTTGAGTTGGATATATCCTAAGAAAGGGAGACTATAAATAGAGAAGGATTATAAATAAAAAAGTATTGAAGGAAACAGATGATGATCAGTGTTTCTTTCATAAGATTTTGTTCGTGGGGGACCCACGAAAATTATAAATAATTCATATTGACTACAATGTGATAAAACAACAATAATGTAGTTTTAAAATATGCGGTACTTCCTTACTTAACCTCAAAATAACATCAAGAATAGTTATAGAATGTGCTATTATATACAGTACGTATTCCAGTATTCGTATGAGTAATACAAGTGTTGAGACTAGTTCTGTCCGAGCGGTGGTTGAAACCCCCCGGGGGCTGGCGGGGAAAGCGCCCCCTAAAGCATGCCTGAAAGAAACACTGATGATGAAGAAGAAGGTTTGGAATGAAAAGAACTGAGTTATTCGCAGGTGAGGAAGGAAGCGCCAGCTACGAAGAGCAGGAGACGGAGGGAGGCTTTACAGATTAATCTATCGCAGAACTTAAAAAACGCTAATGGTGACATTCACACAATTGAAACATTGTCTTGATATTTGTATCTAGATGTTAATTTTCAATTTTATTTAAGGCCTTTTGGCATCTTTGGCTCAAGCCGGGACTGCTTAGTTAGAGGATTAGGACAATATCGAACAGAGTCTTTCTTAAGGTGTTATCCTGGTATTCGGCTGGTGACATTGAGGGAAACATCAGTCAGAATATTCAGCCGTGGAGTTCAAATTCACGTACCTACCCATTGTCGCT
This sequence comes from Lepisma saccharinum, assembly GCA_022664845.1. Classification (NCBI taxonomy): domain Eukaryota; kingdom Metazoa; phylum Arthropoda; class Insecta; order Zygentoma; family Lepismatidae; genus Lepisma; species Lepisma saccharinum. Next base: position 1,796 of record JAGDQP010068111.1, read on the forward strand.
CTGAAGTCCGTGACGTTACCGAGTTGTATCTAAATTTCTGATCTAGTACAAGAAATATGTCCGCAAAAGGATATTGATAGAGTTTTGAATTTATTTTAATATTTAATTAAATTCCAATTGTGCTCAATATTAAAAGAGCCTATAACACACTACGGAAAGTGAAACATTTTGCTTTCTTGCACTCCGAATTGAATCGTTTTATTTACGAAACGGCACATGTTGAGATGTCTGATAACTTCTGAACACCATTATATTATTTTCGCTGCAGCGTCTCATTTGCTAAAGAAAAGGCAAGACTGTGTATGACATTAAACAAAGATTTTAATGGTGATAATTAAGTTTCTATTTATGATTCAACGAATAATTTGACCAACAAACTATAATTAGTTTCTTGTTCCTCCCGTAAAATTAACAATAATGGTTTTGTGAGTTTTTAGTAATGAACGCTTCAATTGTATTATCAACAAGGAACGAATAAAAAGGCGACCACAGCAACGATTCACAAATTTACAAGTGAAAACCACAGGGATAGAACGTCCTTTGTCCAATTTTATTTTGACCAAATTGGGATAAGAATGTAAGCTGTTTGCTCTTGGAAGTTTTTTTTTTTTTAACAAGCTGTCATCCATAAACAGAATATGCATAGTCCGTCTGTTACAAGTAAATATTTATTTGATGTGTGGGAATACGTAATACTGATTTAATCGACTTTTAAAGGCTTTCCTGTAAACTCAAGGAAATTTACATAGCACGTTCTTTTCCTGTGGTCCTCAAATGTAAAGACCGGAGAAATAAATTACGTAAAAGTTTCTGAATAGTTAATAAAACAGTCTGTTTTAAACATTAAGTTATGTTTACACTTTGTATACCAACTTTATAAACACTAGACTCACAATTTGTACATCGGTACGTGTTTTTCTGTGTATTACCGCGTGTGAGTGGGCTTAGTGCAGGTGGAAAGAGGCAACGAGATGATGATAAAGAGACTGCAGCATACAAACAGGACCATTGTTTCAAACATCACGCGGGACACCGAAAAAAAAAATAGAATAAAGTTTTGCGTCATTCAGAAATGGAAGACTAAGTATGGACAATCGAAGAGGATTTTGATCTCTCATACACTGTGTTTCCACCCCCGCCATCCACTTTCACTTCTCCCATACGTAGATAGATATAACCCTAACTCACCCCTCCAATCTCTCAACTATTTCCCCCCCCTTCCCCCTTTTCCTATACCGGGCCTGAAGCGATGAATAATGATAGATGTGTGGCGTTGATAACAGTTCGGCTATAGCTCCCATGGTATCCTAAACGCTTGTTTGACATGCTCCAACCAATGTCGATAACATTATGCAGTTGAGCCTAGAGATTCGCAAGTTTCGCGATAAGGGCAACCAAGAGCCCTCCCCCGCCCCGTTCATCCCCCAAACCCTTGTTAGGGTGGTGGAGAAAATTTAGGGGAGGGAATAGATGTGTAATAGAGAAAGTTGTGTGTGTGTGTGTATGTGAGTGAGAGAGAGAGAGAGAGAAGGAGAGAAAGGCACACAGACGAAGGTTCGGATTAATGTTTGAGCGCTGAATGACTCGCATCCATGTTAATTACATAGAAGATGGGGCTGACTCCATTTAGAAGGGAAGGGGAGGTTGAGGTGGAAGATGGGATAGGGCTAGTGTGTATGTGTGTGTGTGTGTGTGTGTGTGTGTGTGTGCAATTGAAGGGCGTATATAGGGGAGTGGGAACAGTTTTGTGCCTGGGGGAATTGGCCGGATTGTGGATTAGATAAGCAAAGTGTGAATATTTATCGCGAAAAGGAGATTAATAGAAAAAAAAAAAAAGAAGGAAAATAAAATTTTCGGTGGAGGAACTCAGAGAGAAATGTGCGTAGTATATTGTCATACGAGTATAGTCCAGCAACTGGAGAACAAAAAGTTTATATTCAGGGAATAAGTAAAAGTCTCTTTACTTTTCTAGGTTAATTTTAAAATGATCTGTGTAATTGTTAATATTTCTTGTTGGACTAGGGAATATTGTATAAATGGCTTAATTAAGAGTTGGGGTTTCAGAAGCACAGTAAATCTATTTGAAACAGATTTCGAGAGACATAAAAATACACCACTACGATTGAATTCTGAAGAATCATGTTAAATTTTACGCTCAACACGGTATTGTAATGCCGAAGTAAAATATTTTTCACTTACTTCCATGTAAATCAGTACTCGAAGTGGATTAGAAAAGGTAAGGGAACGCTTGGAGAAGTGAGCTAGAAAAGGTAAGGGTACGCTTGCACCTACTGGCGGCGATTGGCTATTGAAAGTAAAGGCAATAAGTTTCCGTTAATAATAAGGTTGCGGTACACCAAATCCAATATCAAAAAGGTAAGAGCATGGCGTGCCCCCCCCTGCCCCCCCCCCCCCCCACTTCGAACGCTGTTGTAAATGATGATAATAGGTGTTATGTATGAAGGCTGGTCTAAGACAAGAAGGTCCCTGGGCAAGGTGAACTGATGGAAATTTGCTATTAGAATCCGAGTGACTCGTGTCCCCATCGGGTATTAATCTCGAAACCCATCAGGATCACCGGTAAATAAAGTAGTTCAAGGGCGACGAGCTTGGTGCCTTCGTGGTTCAGTTGTACCGCACCCGTCTGTGTAACTTTATGAAATATAACAACACAGGAGTTGATAACAAGAAAATTGAAAAGGCGATAGGAATATCAGTTCATAAGATGATTTAGATTTTTCACTTTGGACAAACATGCACTTTATAGGGGAAGCTTTTCAAGGTGTTCTCCCAGTTTCACCCGGCGAATGTCGGATAGCCCTTCTTATCGTCCACCTAATACTTCCATCCCAGTCTGAGCCAAAAGTGTCAAAACACCATAAATAATTTCAAACTGATATAGGAGAAGCAGATCAACGAAGATAGGCTATATTGCAATAAAATAACAGCAATTAACTAAATTATGTACGAGATTCATCCCCTAATTTATTTTGAATTGAGTTATCACCCTATAAGGCTGAAACTACCGTCACTTACTCCAGTAGCACACAAACGTTGAAAATACGTGGATTAAATGTTAGTACCGAAACGTTATGTTTACGTTGTAAATGTACCGAAATGTCCGCCTATTCAACGGTTTATTCGACGTTGAATAATGGTTGTGAAGAAACGATGAGGAAACGGGTTCAGTTGGCCGAAACAGAGCATAAATGCTGTCTATTGGTATAGCCTACACACATTTAGTTTCATTTTACCCGTTACGTTTATCAAGACATATGGTGTTAATTTTCCAACAGTAAATAATCGGAGCGACTGCTGTGGGATTCGAGCACAGGAACGTTCTGCACTTCTCGTTAATAGCTCGATGCGTTGACCACTTATCCAAGAATCCACCTGGAGAGGCCACTACTCTTTTACTGTGTCTTTGAAATTTAATGTACGTTGAAATATAGTTTAATATTCAACATGTTTTCAACATGCAAATGAAAATATGAAAAATATAGTTATTTTAATTGTGTTTGTTCTTAATTATAATGTTTGAACAATTAAATTAGAAATATCTATGTGTGAAACGAAATCTAGGACATAGTATGAATGACAGTTGAAAGTACGTTACATTAACGTCTCACAAACGAAATTCTAACTTCGTTGAAATATTGTTTAAAATTCAATCTGTTTTCAACGTGCACACGATAACACCAAAATAAGTTTGTGCCATTTAATTATTTATTAATTATATTTTTGGACATAACATTAGTAACAAATGCATTAAATAAAATCTATTATAACATAGTTGAAAATACCATGTTGAAATATGATTTAAAAATAAACATTTTTTCAACTTATAATGGTTAATCAACAAAATGAACCTAAAATCAACGTTGGAAACACGTATGTGTGCTACTGGGGTATCAACATAGTCACCCTGTAAATGTACACATTTCTTACAACGCTGACGCCATGATTGCATGATCATTGCAAACGCTTGTTTAGGGATAAATTTTGTTCACTGGAAAATCGCTGATGCAAGACCAGAACTTAAAAATGTGCTACTATGAAGAACGTCCTTCAGTGCTGGAAAAAAATCATCGCTGGGTGCGAGATCAGGCGAGTACGGAACATGAGGAACCACTTGAAACTTGTTGTCAGTAACAAACTGCTGACGAAGCGCTGCCCGATAAGCAGAAGCGTTGTCTTGATGAAAGAGAGCAGATGCAATGGTTTTTCTTTTAATGCTGGAAGAAACTTCGTTTTATAAACATGTTCATAGGTTGGAACCGTCACTATGGTGCCCTTGAGTGCGGCTAAAGACTTCGCTGACCCGAAATATGGTTACCATCATATTCTCAACACTGACGGTAACCCGAAATTTCTTCGGTGGTGGCGAGTCAGTGTGCTTCTATTGAGCTGATTTACTTTCACGATTATTGAAAAATAAAATCACTGTGGCAATTTATGGTATTAAAACATCGTCTATGGTGTCATTAAGTGTCAAGATTGTCTCACACACATGAAACCTTGTGTTCATCGGTCAGCATTCGCCTGCAGGAAACGTTGCTTATTTTCAGGTCTTCATGCAGGGCGATATGAACAGACCCCAGGGAGATCCCAACTGTGGAGACTGTCTCTTCCACGTCCAATCGGCGGTACCCATAATCAATTGTTCCTATGGAACAAATGTTGTCCACCTGGCTGAACCGTGATTGGCTTGACTGGCTATTAATGACAAGAGTGCACTGTCCTACACATTAAACAATAACGCTCGGATTTTAACTATTTCTCTTCACCTTCACTTTCATGCCCCTAACAGAGTAGGATTTGCCATTACAGCCTCTCTTCACAACATTTCTCTACTATATGCATTTTACTAGATTGTTTGCTGGGTTAACTGAATGGTTTCCAGTTTGGAATGTTCTACTGGCCGATTTTGGAAACACGATTTCTGCCGTCCAAAGGCAAAAAGTCATATCTGCAAATTTGACCGAAATTGAATTCGTATGTTCGTGGTGTTATTAACCAAATTTGTACAATTTTGTAGATACGACTTTTGGCTAAGCATGGCAGGCCTTTGTCCAAAGGCAGCAAGCTGTATCTGTAATCCTATTTGGCCGAAATTGACGTCTACCTTTTATTAAACAACTCTATTTCGGTCGAATGTGCGGATACAGTCTTTTGCTTCTGGAAGGCAGATTTTGTTTAAGCCATGGTGGCGGCCAAGTCCCTGAAAAACCAAGAGAGCTTTACTTAAGGTACCATCCCGGCATTCGTCTGGTGAAACTCAGGGAACCCCTAGAAAACGTCAGTTAGGATAGCCGCCCGCGGGATTCGAACACGCGTGCCTACCCATTGCCGATCGGAAGTCGGCGACGTTACCGCCTGGACCACGCCTCTGTTTCAAAAATCAATTCATGAGCCCATTGGTTAGTATCATCCGGATTCTATGAGTTTATCTTGAAATTATTATTATTATTATTTGTTGTTGTAGTAGTAGTAGTAGCCAGATGCACCTTTTTGTCAGTTAAGGGATATAATTTGTATGCAAAGGCAAAGAGAAAACAATAAGTTCGATCGAAGGGAGAGGGAGGAAATTTCCTGAAAGGACTTGCCTTTTCCTGGACTATGATTAATATGAAAATGATAAGAAAATCACAGCACGTGTCCAATATTGTAAATATAATAGTTACGTATAAGATAATTTGAAGTATATAATTACACGCACATAAACAAAGTAAATAGGGAATATATCTTCATTTTCCTCTTCTTCCTCGCTATTGCATATTTAAATACACCCATAAATTCAAATCAATCTATCCGAGAAACAAAGCAGTATAATCCCTTTTCCATGTGTTTGGATTAACAGCGATGTCTGTCATCTGTCAGACGAGCAAAGCGCATACAAGGATCGAAGATCAACTGTTAGGGATGAATGATCGTGCCAGTTGATGCTGAACACATGAATTGATTAAGAGATCGCTACAACAAAAGGGAAGAAAACAAAGAATTGCGGACCAAGAATAGAGTGACTGTGTTTAAAATAAAATAAAACAATTTGGGTCATGTTTCAAGTTGAAGGAAAAAAAAAAGTAAATGTTTGTCTAATTTCACTGTGAAAAGTAATTATTAGAAATTACCAAGGCCAACTAGATTTAAAGGCCTAGCCACTTAAAGGATGACATCACCATCAAGAGTCTATGATACGTTTTGTGTGATAGTTTCCCTTTGCTGGCCTCGGAAATGTACGTATTTTGTCTACGTGAAGGTTTCTATAGCAACAAAACGTTTTCAACCGATGTTACCATTAACTATTGCTGTATTTTTCTGTTAATGCTGAGAGAAAAGCAAGTGAATATAATGATGTTTGCGTGGAGAACGAGTAAAATATTTAATGAGGAAAATAATCAAATATACTTATGTACACTGTAAAAAAATAAATTGTAAAAAATTACATATGGTGCTATTTTAAAAGTGTATAACAAGTCTACTTTTTATAGTGTAGAGAAATTTATTTCTGATTTCTTTTTCAAATTATAGAAGAATCTATTTTCATCGCACTTTGTGGAATTAAGAGTAGAGCGGGCCTTAGTGCAAGAATTTTCCTTGCACTGTTCCTCAGTGGAGAAAAGTGAGTCAGCGGCCACTGACAGTTACGGATGACTGAAGTGGTTTCGTGGAAGAAGTCCCCAGTTGCCTTCCTAATATATTGTTGTAAGCCAGCAAGCTATAACCATGATAATCTACACTACAGTACAGAACGAATATTATATACACAAATTTCAGTGTTATTTTCCTGGTGCAACAGTCCCTTCCAGACAGCAATATAACTAAACTGCTTAATAAGTGACGAGAAACAGAGTCTGTCTTAAACAAAATGAGATTTTTTTGTTGTTATTACAGTAAAACCTCGATAACTCTATTCTGACGGTGAAAAAACAAAATTCGAGTGATCGCCTGAAACACTTAACTGAATGCCGAACCAAGGTAATCGTGTGGTTGATGCGTTAGGACAGCTCGTTAGGTTTGGAGTTAACACAGCTCGACAGGCGTTAAGTTTGCATTTAGAGTTATAGACGTTGAACGACATGTCCAGAAAACAACAAAAAATTGATTTATCGAGATTTTTACTTCACAACATTCGACGTACAGAGGTTAATTAACACGGCGTGGAATAAGAAAGTGAAAGGAACAAAGAATTCGAGTTATTGAAGTTCGACTTATCGAGGTTCCACTGTATTGGTTAACCTCTACATTGGCGCATTTATAGGGAGCATTATCTGTAACTATAAACCACCTCACACTTTCTTTTCTTCAGTATGGAAACATATAATGTACTTTCCCTCTATCCCAATGTCATAAATCTCAAATACCACACACTGTATGTACTGTTTAGCAAATCTAGTGAAAGTATGTCTCTACACACCTATCTGTTTTTAAGACATACCCATCTAGCTTAGAAGAAAAAAAAATCAGCAAATTCAATGGATACATTGCGGATAAGAATGTATTCCAACGATGAATGTTTTACTAATAAAAATGGTTTATCATTACGTACTGTATTCATTGTCAGAACTCATTAACGACATATTAAAAAAATCACAAAACATATGATTTAATGCATACAGTTCAATATTATAGGTAAAACGTGTAGATATTAAAACATACTATTACAATATCAGAGGAGTTTCTAGCAGAACTCCTGACGGGTGGTTAGAAGGAGATTTCGTTTCAAAACATTGAAGAAAACGCAATCGGAAGCGGCATTTTCTTATCACGTTTAAACATGTCTTGCATACTTTTATTCATAGTCTATTCCAAGGGTATACACAGGTGGTACGCGGAAGATTGTGAGGTGGTACGCCACGAATTGTATGAAAAAATATTAAACTTAATTATCTTGTGAACTCAAAAGTGTGCCGAATTCTCAAATAGTATAATTACTCATTTTTTATGGAAGTGATAAATGCATAATACTATTTTTCATTGAGAGCAAAATTAAACTTTTTGTTCATATTTTTTTCTTATATTTGTTTCATTGTATTATTCAAGGTACCATTCTAGCATTTGCCTGGTGTGACCGAGGGAAATCAGAGATAGCCTCATTCAGGATGGTCGGCACTCGGTGATACATCCTAGGAACTTCTGATTACAAGACAAACACACTACTCTATGTTCTGCCTTATCGGTATAAATATTACTGATAATATTGAAAATTCCGTAATGTTACTTGGTGGTATGGTGAAAGTATGAATTTCTGTTCAGTGGTGTGCGTCAGTCTAAAAGTTTGAAAAACCCTTTTCTATTCGATTAATGAATTCAGCCTTTATAAAACTGTGCTAACAAATTCCGTACACTGCTAGTTACGTTTCTACACTTATTCATAACAACGGAAATAATTTTTGTGATGCACGCCATTTTTTTCTAAATTGCAAAAAAAAACAAAAAAAAAACAGTTTTGCAACAAAAATTTATCTTTTGCGCTCCACTTTTCCCCCTATATTTATACGTGGTTAGACAAAAGATTTATATAATCTTATTTTGTGGTCTACATAATGACTTCAATAAGATCTAATTCATTAGCTTGTAACAGTTGAAACAAGAATTTCATTCATTTAAATAAGCGAGTCCCTGCGTTTCTGGACCGTGCGATTAGTGACTAAAGATTATCGTTCACTTTAAGACCCTAGGAAACTTACTCGTGCGTTTTGTGACGAATCTACTTGGTTTAGAATTGATACCATTTTTTATAAAAGTTCATTGATGTTAAAATATATATTACATCTCAAGTGTCTATTCAACAATATCCCTCAGTGGCTTGAAAGTCGGAGGTACCTCAAATTTCACCAATAACAACAAGATAAGAGGGTCCATCCTGGGAGACATCTTTTCAAAATTCGCCAGAAGCAAAAAAAAAAGGTAACTCGATTTTCCAAATGCAGAACACACATATGTAGAACGAGAAATTGATAGAAAACACGAAATAAGGAGGAAGAAATCATCTGATGGATGAAATGAAAAACGAGAGATTGTAATCTGACTTTAACGAACGCACCTCCGCTTGTTACCGCTCGTTTGGCATTAACTCGTGTCAATGTGTGACATATACATGTAGTTTTTTTTATATTGCATTCCGTTCGAAGTTCGAGGTTGGTATGTGAAATTGCAAAAATCCGATATCTCCCAGAATATTTTAACGTTGCCTATCAAAATGAAATTTGTTATCCAAACTAACTTTATCTTACCAGGAATATATAACAAGTTTATTATGTCTGTTA
>JAGDQP010068112.1:0-11064 GCA_022664845.1 Lepisma saccharinum
GTTAAGGAATATGTTCATTGTTCCGCTCAATGGGTGTAGTAGGTACGTATGGAAAACAAAATGGCTATTTCAGTTTAGTTTGCCTTTTTAACTCACTCATTCACTTTGCCGGATTATAACTAATTTCTATACATATTGGCAGTCTGTATATTGTTACGTATGGAACAGATGAACGAAGTGAAATATCTTAGTTTTCTTCTGCGTTTCAGTTTAAGTGACGATAAATGAAATCCTAGTCTGCTGTGCTGCAATAACTTTAAGAAGATATCGTTGCGGTCTTTGAGTTGGACTTCAGCGTGACTTTTTCAAAGGAATGCAGTGCTAATTTAATATTATTCATTTCTTCTAAACAGATTCTTCACTAGTTTCTAAAGGTCTTCCATAACTTCCACATCTTGATGAAGCAGGCAGACAGGTGCGGGTTTCTTCTGATTATGCACGCTCTATAATTTCTCATTACGCCAAGATGTTACGTTGGTTATTACAGCATAATTGAGAAACTTTTCTCATTAATGTTCTTGACCCATGAGCATTCAATCGCCTAGCACTGAAGCGCATCAAGTTCTAGTATAACGTATTACCTCTCTCTTACGTATGACAAGCATACTCGACTTCGACAGGAATGAAAAAGAAGCACTGCGGGATGATTACATTTTCCAGTTCCTTTGATCATTTGATATAAAATTAATGGGAATGACAGAAAGTTAATATGAATTCTTATATAACGCTATTAGATTTCGGTTCATTAAACCATGGGAGATTATCGTGTAGCTTCCCTCCATAAGAACTTATTGCTCATCTGTGTTTTTGCACAAAAAATTAAAGAGTACATTTCTTAAGACCTTTAACGCATTGACAGATATAAAGGCTTAAATTTTAAATTCGTCTGTTCTAATGTCTAGTATTGGTGTTACGTATGACTATACAAAGTCTCTAAACATATTTACTAAATATTTTTCAAAGGATTATTTATCAAGGTATTGATTGAATCACACAGATCTTATGGGACTTACAGATAAACAAAAGTTAAAACTTGACATATTTAACCCATATGCATGTCGAAATAAGTTATGCTTTGTATATAAAACAAGAATCGAAAAATTATTCCAATTGAAAACTAAATTTGTGGGAAAGTAAAAAACTTTGAAACACAAACCACATGTTGGAGTGCGCTTGTATGTACAATGACACTATATGATCAGAATGCTGATGGTTAGAATGCTAATGTCAGTAAAAGACAAAGTTAATTCACAGATAGTTTTGCTTTTGTGTAGCTTTCAATGCGCGTGACTGACGTCGTTTTAACAAATACTCATTCATCTTCTATATACAGGGTGTTGAAAATATGAAAAAAGTATAGACCATCGAGGGTGCCCAGATGCTTCGCGTTATAGACTTCCAAAAGAGTAAACAATGAACATTAGAGCATGGTATTTACAATACTATTAACAATAGAACTGAGGCGGCATAGTACTATTACCAAAAGTTTATATTCCAAGGTTGTGCAATGGATGTGTAAGGTATTCACAGACATTCTCTGAGTACATGTGGAGATTATTATCAAATATTTCTTATCCAAAAGCCATAAATGTAGGGGAAATCAAGAAAAAACACTTGTAATACACTTCTTATTTTTCAATGTGAGGGAAAAATTGCAACCATGAATATCTTAGAAATAGTACTAAAATTTTAGTACTAAAATTTAGCAAGATTTTCCACTTTTGTAAATAATAATAATAATTTGGAGAAATAAAGTATATTCAATTTTTACTGTTAATTACTGTTTATATACACTTATTTCTTTTAATAATTAAATGATTTTACAGGCGTTCTGGATTCATTAAACCTTGCTAATATATTAGAAAATAATGAAATGAACTAAATCATGCCAATATCTCAAATTTTACATTTTTGTGGACAAGGGACGTTTTGAAAATAAACTCCACACCTAGTGCGTAGAAATAATCACGAATAATACGAATTTGCGTATGCGTATACATGGTAGACGTAAACACAGCCACCCAACGAGGCATCGACATTTTCTTTTACTCATAAATACACGAAATGTTCCTTGAAAGGTATGCAATTCTTATTCCAGGATGAAATGCAACAACACACTTAAAACAAAAAAAACATATCGTTCTTGAAAGAAAAATCTGTATGAGATAGTAAACAGGAGCAAACGAATTATATTAATTGCTAAAAAATAGTCACATTCATAGCTATTTCGACCCACCTTTACTTCATAGAATTTCTGGAAATCCGCAAGTTCCTTTAGGGAATTCCTTTTACAATTTTCGAATATGCATTTATGAATAGAGGAGGTGTCAAGTCTTTGACAGTACCATACTGCCTCAGTTCTACTGTTAATGGGATTTGAAATATCAAATTCTAAAATTATTATTCCAAGCTTTCGGCAGCCTATAGCGCCGAAACGAAGCAATTGTGACACACACATTAGATGGAATAATTTTTCAATTGTTGTTTTATAATTAAAGCATAATTTATTTCGACAAACACATGGACTAAATATGAAAGAACAAGTTTTAACTTGTGTGTATCGGTAGTCACTTCAAAATATTTATGAAAATACTTAAAGATTTTATAAGACCTATGTAACGCCAATACTGCATATTGTCACGGTCGCCTAACCGTGCATGAACAGTTAGTCAGGAGTTGACAGCTTCAAACTAGGTGACGCGAAGTTTCACTCTGATACGACGCATGCAAGTTCGGATGAAGATGAGTCTTTAGTGGCGAAGTGGCAACGCCGTATTCTTTTGTGAGCAGACAATAACCAGGACGCATGGCGGAAGGCCGTGGGGAAAATCGACGGAAACTAAATACGCATGTTACCTCATTCTTTTGACCCAATATTGGTTGTCTACTTATCCGAACTAATATAATGGATGTTAGTGGTGAAGAAACCTGTAAAAAGTATCTAACGATGAATGGTAAAAAGTACATAGAAGGCCACGTTTGTGGTACCCCAGGTGCAGACTGAGGGACGAGTGTATCACCGGACCAAGGTAAACGTTTTACATTTCTCTTAGCAGTACGTTTGTACGAAGCTATAAGTTACGAATATTTGGAAATACGGCAGAACCATTACGTATTTCGTAGTGACAGTATTGTATCCCAACAAAAACTTAAGTGTGTACCCAATGAACCGCTATTGCACAAGTGCCGAGAAAGTGCTGGAAGCAGTCCCATGATATTCATTGTTTCTTCCGGTTTATTTGTGTGTTATAAAGAAATTTTTATTAAATAAGTTGCGCAAATAGCTAGTGAGATTGCTAGTGGGCTTTAAATATAACCTAATCTTTAAGTATCGGTGAATAAGCGTGCACGCTATTAGGTCTACCGTGTTTGTAAACCACGCAGGGTATACAAATCATACTTAATCTAACGTAACCTAATGTTACCGGTACCGGTATGTGTAAAAAAAACATGTGTCCCGAGCTTGTAGGTATAAGTAAAGTGAGTATAAGAATATCTATACCTGTTATTTAAAAACATAAGGTGATTAAATACAATTATATAGAGCAGTAGTTCTATAATTGTGTGGAAAAAAAAAGTTCCTTTGCCGTATGAATAGCTGTAAACTATAAATACTTTCCTGAAGAAGTTTCTAGAACAATATTAACATTCGAGTGTGTAATACACGGGTACTTAAAAGCTGTTTGTTTTTAAATTGAGTATACAGCAGAGCCTCGTTTGAACGTGTTATGAGCATACACAAGCGTGTCTTTATGCCACATTGAATATTATAATAATCGAACCTAATTAAACTTGATTAATAGTAATGGCAAAACCATAGTTGCTGCTTCAAGGAAAATTATACCGTAAAGTTACAGTATACGAAGTAATTTCTTGGTAAAGCTAATAGCTAAGCAAAGCATATATGTATACGTAATAGTAACAAATTTTCGTAAGCGTTGGGCCCAGTAAGAATAATCTTGAGGTAGCCGGCATATTGTATAGTTAAACGATTGTCCAGTAGTATATTAGGATAGTTATGAAAAATTACCCGGTGCACTTGGGAAGACGAAAGAGATACTTTAGTACCATGCATGTCAGTATGAAATAATAATTCAGTAATGCAAGTTACCGCGAATACGAGAAGTAATCTGTGTTTCTGTTGAAATCATTGTTTTTTACGTACATTATTATTCAGTTTATGGTATTGCTGGTCACGATCGTCCAGTAATCTGGAATGTTTGTTGTCGTTGTGGCATTATAATGTATGTAATTCTCGACGTGTGTGTAGCCAACTAAAAGCCATAATTTTGTATGTCAAGTATAAATAAGGCTACTTGGGAAAAGTAGTTGCTTAAAGTCAAGTATAATTTTATAAACAGCTGTTTTCATAAAATTGTCCGATAATTAGTACCAGATCGGTTAACTTTGCTTCGTGTTTGTCAAAATGTGTTCATTGTAATATTTTCATAAATTTGATGCGTACGTATTCGAAAGTTTCACAGCTTGAAATCGTTGATTACTGGAATATAGTGTACTATTGACGCAAGAGAAGTTTACTTGTGTTCAGAAGTGCCAAGAAATTTAACTGTGATCCTCTGTGAAATATTTAGGAAGGTAATAAAGTATATTATCTGCACTTTATCTACGTCCTTTCTTCTCTATGGGAAAATAGTCTATATTAGTATTACTATATTTTGTGTTTATAATAAGGGTGAGCATTCAGCTACCTGTCGTGATATTATAAGCAGTCTTTCAAAGCGTGTATTCTGTTGTATTAGGGTAAGATTATACTAAAAGCAGTGCTTGTTAGTAATATAATAATCTGCCAGTCAGGCAAGTTATTACATAATTGTTGACGAGGCATTGGATTTTATCGGTGTATCGTTCCATTACCAGTTGTCTCTGAGAATAACAACACATTCCTCTTCCTGGAGAGCATTACTCAATCGAGCGTATACACAAAGTGTCTATCTTATCTTTTTCAATTTACGGTCAATTTTACTGCTCGCGGCGTCCTCCTCCGGAGGAAAGTGAGACGTGTAACTGTCCAGGGGATAAAAATTTGTAGCGGTAACGAGTTCACGACTGCGACTAACTGTAGTGGTGACAATATTACAATCCATGATTTTAAAATTTTAACTTTTCTTTCGGAAAGGTAGATGCATATATCACATTTTCAGTGATGTGTAGTAATGTACAGTTCCCATTACAGTACTTTTCAGTTCTTTTGATTTAGCAACATTGTTCAATTTTGCTTTTGTTTCGCAACCGCGAACTACAAACATTCTCCCTAGTTACTAATATCCACGATGTCAAGAGGTTTCAGGGTCAAGTCCAAGATCCAAATTTAATGTTATAACTTACGATTTCAAAGTATATAAAAGTTTCAATGTGTACAAAGAAACTAGCGTGGAATGAAATAAGATACTACAAATGGATAATCGAAGTTACTGCTAGATGTTTCGTAAAGGTACTGTATTTTAAGAAGATTACTAATCGATGTAGTTCATGAAGATTATATATAGGAGTTACGGAAGATATTAGGACAACTGAAAATATTGTACTTTCTTGTTAATGAATATGCTAAAGCTCTCACCCTGCCTACTAAAGAAGTTTAGATACCTTTATTGGCTTAGATGTAACTAGCATTAATTGATTTAAATTACAAGATTGTGAAGTATAAATTAGCCATTTTTAGGTAGCTGTAACTTCGAAACGACGAGAAACCACATACTATTTTTTATTTTAACTAGTCGAAAGTAACTTTTGTTCTATCAAGAAAACGTTCACTATTCTCAATCTCTTCATAACTTCTTTTAACGCTATAAATTTGAAATCTTATAAAATGCGCATTTCAAACTCCAATATCTGGGATGTGGGACATGTTAAAATTTTATGTTTTTTATGCAAACTACCATATTTCTACCTAATCTGTGCTAAGGAAAGCATTTTGATGTTCAAACTCGTTATTCAACTATGAGTAGAAGTATTAAGTATAAATATTTTAAAACAAAACACATGATTATTGTAGCAGGTTCATATCAGCTACTTAATAATTTACGCTCACTCAGTATTCATATTTTATTATTTTCTTCTTTCCTATTTATTACTTTTCCTAATTCGTTTATTTCTTCTTATCGGCAGATGGTTTCTTTAAAGACAGATCTAATTTTCTTTTCGCCGAATACGTGTAATACATTTTCTGATTGCTTTAATCGAACGAGATTTTTGTTGGTCCACGTATTGAAAATAAGAACGTATTTTAAGATTTATCATTGGTAGGTTTTCCCTCCGAGTAACTTACCTATAATTGAAGCGGTTAGAGGATAAAGGTAAAGGTGTCATGTTACATCTTTCGAAAAAATGAGTTCTGGTGGTGGATGAAAGTATTACGTGTTATTCTTGCTTTAAAACATCCCATTTAAGTTATTCCTCGTCTGAATGAAGAGATTCAAAAACGATGAAGGGGATATGTTACACAGACAAACGAGGAATAACTTTTCCTGATTAGCGAAACTATTTAAAAGTTCAGCATTTAGAGATGATAACCTAAGACGTTTCGTTGCTATCCAACTTCTAGGCAGGGTTCCTAATGAAGAGACACCAACCGTAACGGGAATTGATAGACTGTTGGTAGCTCTTGCTGGCATCAGTAATAAACAGGACCAGACTGAAAACAGTGTCAATAGTAAACTGGACCAGACTGAAATCAGTCTAAATAGTTAACTGGACCAGCCTGAAGCTAGTCTTACTAGTGTGAATAGTAAACTGGACCAGACTGACACCAGTCTTAATCGTAAGCTACACCAGATAGAGAAGGAAAGTCAAACATTTTGGGTGTCGATAGAGAGTAGTGTAAATAAGTTGGCTACGAAATTGACAGCTGTCAAAGTGAATGTTAATGAGCTGACTAAACGGACAGATGAATCGGCTGGAACGATGCGAATACTGATCTGCGGTTGAATTCACAACTTGATGAAGTGAACTCTACATGTTATCCGAGAACTAAAGAACTAAAGAAATGTCTCTTAAAAGTGAGGAGTTAACTTATGTGGGTGGTCCTTATGTGGGTATCCTGGGGACTGCTGGATAGAGCGTAATCGGCCTGTTGGTAGTTGCGTACCCGACATTTCTGGGGCTCACCCCTCGAGACGAAAAATTAGTATTTAAGGTGTCATTTATAGTAGAAGGGGATGATATTTCAAAGGTGAAGTCGGTTTTGGCGTTAGCTTATTCAGTCATTTACCCAGAGTTACTGGAAGAATAGCTCGTTTTGACGTTGACTGCATGATCGACTGTATCAATGAGGTGAATTTATTAAGTTTTAGCACTTGGAAGAAAATTCTCTTTAAATTTCGCCAAGCCAAATTAAAACCTGCCTCTAAAGTACGTATCAGAGGTTTCCTGGGAAATAAAGGGTTTGGTGTGAAAGGATCTCAGAATATTTTCTTGACTATAAAAGGAGTTGTCCTCGAATTAAAGGATTTTGTAGTGGATGACTTACAGATCAGTCTCCGTCTCCCTCTGCCATTTATTAGAGATTACAAGTGTCAGTTGGACGCGGGGGACTAGCTCTTTGAAATTAATAAATGCTGATGGTCTGGTTGTCGTTGCTAGTTTTTCTGGTTTGACTGTGGGCATGCATTCTGTGGACCAAATAAAATTTGAGGAGCAGTTTATCATTCCTGAGTCCGAAATTAAAGATGTAGTGAGTGAGTGGTAGGACTGATTTGACGGGATATTAAGGGTAAGTTGATTGCGCTTTTGCTGAATTACTGACATGTGTTTTCTGAAAAACCTAATCTAGCGATCGAGCCAATTAAAATGCAGGTGATTGACGAAGTAACAATAGTTGCTAAATTTTATTCCATACCCTATTTCGTAGAGAGCCTTTTTGTGACTTATTGAATAAGTGGTTAGAATGAGGCATAATAGTAGAGCAATAATCCGGATCACGTTGTCCTTATTGCTGATAAAGTTAGTATTCGTCCTGTACTCGACATTAGATTTTTCAGCGCCAAGATAATTGCTGCAGGTGTGCAAGTTGGACCTATCCAGGAAATCTTGAACCGACTGTTAAGCTGTAATTTTCTCTGCGCATGATTGAAAGATGGTGACTATTCATTACCCTTGCTCCCCGATAGCTATGCTTGTTGTACTTCTTTCAAATTCGAAGGTAGATAGTTCTGCTTCCGTTCTTTGCCGATGGGATTGACGTACAGTTGTGCTCTTTTTCAAGCTGCAATAAAGAAACTATTTCGTATGTTCACTAAGGACTTTATTGCAGTTTATTTAGATGACGTATTATTTTTTCTCAGTCTGTGGAAGAGCATTTCCGTCATCTTTCACCTGTGCTGGAAACTTTCGAATGTTAATGAATATGCAAATTTACGTAAATCAAAATTTCTTTCTGCTGAAATTCCTTTTCTTGGTCATATTATGTCCGTTGCTGAAGTTAAGGTGAACCCTAGCCTCAATAACCCAATCTAAAATTTTCCACTAGCCAGCCACAACGTTTTATTGGCCTAGCTGGCTGGAGAAGAAAGTACATTTGTAATTTCTCCTGTTTGGTAGAACTCTTGCTTTAAGATGCAAAATTTAACTTTGGAGCAGTGAAGTTGGAGGCTTTTGAGAGGGTTACAAAGGCTCTGGTTTCACCATCGGTCCTTGTGCAACCTGATTTTAGTAAAGAATTTCACGTTAATTTCGGACGCTTGTAAAATTTCTTTAGTTGGATATTCAACACAGATATAGTTCAGCATTTACAGATGAAAAACTAAGACTTTTTTTGCCATCCAGCTTCTAGTCAGGGTGGCACCTCTTGTACTTTTTCTCATTGAGTCTTAACCAGCCAGTGATAGTAAGTTGTGATCTGCGGGGTGGATGCTTCGGCTTTCCTTTAAGTGAAGAGATTTTTTTTCTTTTCGGGTGTTGTCTAGCCGGAACAGTCAGTTTAAGAATTGCCTGCTTAGCATGCCCTGCACGTACCCCGTTAACTAATAGCGTGCGGTGTTAGAGCGTAAGATTTTTAAAATTACATATTTTATTATGTTCGAGTATCAGGAAAGTTATCGGGTATCGGGAAAGGTATCCGTTCGTACTTAGTGCATGAATTTAATTTTCATTTGTATGCTAATTACTGTGTTATCAGCGGTGAAATTTTTAAGAAATTACCCTTCACGCACATCAATGACCAATAAAGAATTTCCCAAACAAGATGGAATCTGTGTTACAGATCTGGGCCTAATATGGTAGTTTCTCCTTAAAATATAAAATTTGTAGCGGGTCTCCTTTCTTGGATACTTAATATTTAGATTTTACCTAATATCATCTCATTCCGCTGTTAATAATGGAAATGTATATTCACCATTTGCATCTCTTTCTCTGGCCTTAAATAATAATAAGCAAAATAGGGATGAATACAGCTATCTCCAACATCCATATTAAAGTCAATACTTTTATTTGGAGAATTTGAGTTATCATTGTTATTAAGTTTGGTTTAAAAGATTGCAATTAACGCTTGGAAATTTTTAATTGAATTTGGCAACATTTCAATTAATTTCGTGAGAAGCAGCCACTATGCGGTAATGAGTTTTACAGACGACCAAATATAGTAATATGAGGCAAATATTATGCTTTTTATTTCACGCAAATCCATAAATTAGACCTGAGAAATTAATGTTTGGAAAGAACATTGATTTTTATATTTTATGTCAGTAGATGGAACTTTTGACAGATTTACTTTCGTAAAAATAAAAGTAAATAATGGTATCCTTATTTTTCATATACTTTTAGGGAAAAAGACAAAAGAAACTCCCGCGACCATGATATAGGCCTGCCTGGATGAATTGAAATGGAATTTGCCCTTTACATTATCTAGTAGAATAACTGTTATAAGAAGAAACGAATTTTTGTATTATTATATCTTCTACTTGTTTGTTTCTTTCGAGTTGATATAAAGTTTCAGCATATATCCATCCAGAATTTAAAACCAAATTCAATAACAAAGAAGTTTCACCAGGTGAAGGGTGAGGGGGAAAACAGGGAATGTCACAGAAGCGCTTTTCGAAGAAAAACGTGTTTTAATGTTGGAAACTTTGTATAAAAAGAGTAGTTCGCCAATCCTTTTGTAGGTTTTTCCATGAACAGTTCTACGTCACTGCATGGAAGGAATATTCTGTTCAGTAGTACCACGTTTCACCAACAGAAAGGGCACAACACCCGAAAAAGCCCCAAAATGGACATTCTTTCTTTTTTTCTCCTTACCCTTCATTTTCACTTGGTCCAATAATTAAAGATCTAAGTTATCAGATAAAACATTTCCATGTAGTTTTTTCAATTTTTCATCTGAAATAATATTTTAAATGTTCCAATTATGTTCTTAATTTATAAATAACAGAAAATTATATTAATTTTATGCATATCTTTGGTAATTTAAAAAATAATTAGAAATAAAATACTGATCTCAATTTTAAAATAGTTGTAGTTTAGACAAACATAAAAGTTGCTGACCGTAAAGTAAATACGTTAATACCAACAATCGAAATTATAATGAACTTAATCAAAAGGCTAAAATACATTTAATTTCGAAATTAAAAGGTAAAGTATTTAAATTTAAATGTTATATCTCTTATTTTATATTTCCTTATAGAGATAAAATATTAAATATTCCATCTGAATAAGATATTAGTTATATATCTATATTTCTTAATAATGAAAAAAATATAAAAGGAACATCCAACTAATTTTGAAGAAGGTGAAAAAATATGCTTTAAACCTCAAACACTTCCAGCAGTGGAAGAGAATACTAATGTTTCCTTCATTACTTTTTACACATATAGAAGTAAATTAAATGGGAATCAAGAAATAATTTAACATTATAAAAAATAATCAGGGCATGGAAATCCGAGGGCTGAATTATATATAACATTAGGGGTGGAAATAATAGATTCATTAAATATGCAATGAAAATTTTGCTAGCTCAGATGTGAGCCACCAAACGTTTATACAATATTGTATATTTTGAAAATATATGCAGCCTTTCATAATTGCATATCGTCTCTCTCTCTCTCTCTCCCCCTC
>JAGDQP010068114.1:0-11064 GCA_022664845.1 Lepisma saccharinum
TTTGGGCCTTTCCATGTCCACTTCCTCTGGGACGGTTTCTTGAAAAATGTATCGGAAATCAACAGTCTGTTGGCTTCTGAGAATTCCACTAACTTCTCTCCTCTCTTGTTTCTTTTGCCAAATCCAAAGTTTCCCACTTTCGTGTCACTGCTCAGCTTGGTTCCTACTTTCGCATTCAAGTCTCCCATTACAATTTTGTAATGCGATTTGCTACTATCCAAAATCTTCTGTATCTCCTCGTATAGGTCTTCGATTTCCTCCTCCGGATGTGAGGATGTTGGAGCATACATTTGTATAATTTCCATACTGTATCTCTTGTTAAATTATTATTACTACCCGTGCGATTCTATCTGAAATTACTTCAATTTCTATATATATATATATATATTTAAAATCAGCATAAAAAACTGAGTTTGTGTGTAAAATATTAGCTGCCATTGGCCAGTGGTTGAAGATAAATTGATGATTCAAGAGTCAAATTCTTGTTAGTGGAGAGTGAAAAAAAGTGTTGAAATGCCATTATATTTTTAAGTTGCTGAAAGAAATGGAAAGCAAATATACAGGAAAGAGTACTGAGTGGAAGGCGCTTCCTTATCGACGGTATGTTCTTCATGGCCAGCATCTTGAAGTCCGCCATATTGAATCTCAATTGATTTTCTTACATGGGAAAGGGGTAGTGAAATATGTCATTCTGGCCTAGAATTTTACGAGAAATACGTTTCTGAAGTTAGTTTTGCCGTAAATATAATATTGTGAGATATAAAGGCATCTGACGCTAGCATGGGGTTATGATACAATAGCCTAGAAACACCCATTTCTTCTCGAAATAACGACGAAAGTGACACCTAAACGCATACAAATTGTTCCTGAATATAGTGCCTATCGATATGGATTTATACGCATCGATATAAATGTTCGACCTTTAAATTCTTACATGATCTGAGTTCAGATCGGCGTGAGCCAGATCGGTTTCTATCCTTCTATTAATTTGAATATTTTAGTACGAAAGGACCCAATATTTGTAATATATAATAAATAAAAGTAACTACTTTGGCAGATAAGCGCATTAGATTTAGGATCTAAAAATGGGGTATGCTCCAGGTAGTAATGTATATTAATTTTTTTATTGGGACTTTTTCTTAGTAATGGCCAAATTTAGATAAACAATGACACAGTATTTAAAGTGTTTAAGACAAGACACGACTTACCCGTACAATCAATAAGGATGGGACGTTCTTATTGACATTATGGATTAGTCTCCTTTGACACTGACTTCTTTAATCATTCAAAGTAGAATTCTAAATGGTTTTAAATATTTTCTGTGAATTTGGCCGTTGTTTTCATTAGTGGAAAAGCATATTTATTTCTCTCTCTAAAAAGGTAATCTATTTCTTCCACTTCTATTTAATTCAAATCTTCATAAATTAGATCAATAAAACCAGTGTGAGTTAAAGGGAAGAGGGTTCGTCACCGGCCTGTTATAAAATTCTTTGTGATCGCTATGTGGAGGTCCCGGAGGCGAGGGTTCAATACTCATCAGTCTCTTATTCCTCCATTGACCATGTGATGATCCCGTAAAAAACCCTACCAAGGTGACCTTCCGTACTATTTCAATGAGCCCTACACTCTAAAAAAGATTCAGGAACAGCTTTAATAAGTACAGCGAGCGCCCGCCGTGCGCTGCGTGAATTGTCATGGAAGATTTTTAGATATCAGCAACATCAAGATAGAAGAATAAAAGTGAGGCGAATCTTAAAAGAAAAATAAATAACTGATGGGTGTTAATTGGAATAATTATTAATAATTCATCCACTCAAATAGAGCACCAACAATAAACAGAAACACAATAAATCTTCACCTTGGAACCAGAAGGTACTATGTCCACTTTTTGGCAAAATGGAGTAAACACTGCAGTCAAAGACCTTGTACTGAAGGGTATCAACCCCCAAAATAATATTTCACAAAACAACCTTCAAGAGGTTAGAAATATTAGAAACACAGGCGTCATTTAGGGGGGTAGGAAGGGCGATTGCCCCCCTGATTTTGAGAATATAAAGGAACTAAAACATAAGAAAACTTCTTTAAAAAGGAATGCTAACCCGACAAAAAAAAACACTGAAAAGTAAAGATTTTTTTTTCAATTTCGAATTTTTTTGGGCGTTTGGAAGGATATTTCTAACTAAAACAACTACTTGTACCATGATACGCAATATAGGTTAGAGTAATTAATTTCGCGCCGACCTTATAATGAGAAAATCGAAAATGAGAATAATGTTTTAAGCAGCGTTTTTACTTATAGTGTATTTTTAAGTCAGGCATTTGTTTTCTGTAAAGAAGTTTATATTCTTTTCCTTTCATATCAGTACCGCTCCATAATAATTATACATTACGTCTACATCGGTTACCATTGGATCGCCGAGAAACCCTGTGCGGCGCCTGTTCAACATTGACTAGATTTATCATGACAGTGATTCTCAAAGGATGTGCATGCCTGCCCCGTGCCGCCCCGCGAGAACAAATACTTTTTTTATATTAAAATTGTAAAATAAAGGAAAGGTGAAATAGCAATTGAATATCTTTAAGAACGTTATTTATTAATACAAGAGAAAGAGTACATTGTAAGTAACAAATTGGAATTGTTAAAATTATTGAGTCAATAGTTCATTTTTATAATTAAATACCGGTTTGTTTATTTTGGAAAAGGATAGAAGGGTTGGGTTTTTATTGTTCTACTTCAGCACATAGTAGCTGAAATGTGTGATTCCAAGGTGTTGAAAATGAATGTACACCCCTCAATGTGTACTATCTCGGTAAACATTTCTGAGCGGCCTATATAATAAATAGGACTGGATGTATATATAATGGTGGGCAGTCTTTCTTTCGTATCTCAGGGTGCCCATGACCTATATGTTGCGGGAATCAGAATTGCCAAATAGGTCAGATTAATTTGTAAGGGAATTTTAAATTTTAATTTTTGTTTAGGTTTCAGAACATTTTACTTTCGAAGGTTGAGTAAATGTGGAGTATTACGTGTTTTGGAAGTTGAATTTCGTTTGTTTAACAAGTTCTGGTTTTCCTGAAAATGCGCGGTGGCCTTAAGAGAGGCCTTTGTTCTTAAGTTTTTGTTCATAAGTTTTGTCTTCCGTCTCGGTGAGAGTTGAAAATTTTATTTGGTTTAGAGGAAGTCCAGTACTATTGAATTTGCTCTAGTTTCCCCAGCTCCGTGGGTTCAATGTAAAAATAGTTAATCTTTCTTGCACATTTCGATGTGCAGATCCAATTTTTATTCAGGTTGTGGGATCATTATAAGAGGTTTGCCACCATAGAGTTTACTTAGTCTGTGACATTATGCAGAATGTCGTCAGCTGGTTGGTTAAGTTCTTGTGAATTTCTGTTACCCACAAGACTCTAAGTTGTTATTTTCTATTTCGATGATAACTTATTTATTGAGTCTTTTCCTTAATTAGTCTGCCTCAGTATCAGCGGATGTAAGATTTCTGTCTCTAGCCGGACTTGAATCCATAGTGTTTAGTGGCGTCCACCTCAATATAGTATATAGCCACAGTATAGAAGGCTCCTTTAATCAGCTATATTTGTCACTGCCGATCACCACTGGCTTTTTTTTTTGTTAATGATTTTTTTTTTTTTTTAAAAAGAATTAAAAAATTAATTTCGTTCATGAATTTCCGATGATCGATTCGCTTCGTTGATGATTTGGCTGTGGAACGGAAAGAGGTTAAGAAAATTCGTATCGACCATCATCTTGCTAATGATTGCTAAAATGAAGCCAAGACACTCTTGGATATGTTAAAGTTTCTCAACACTTTACAAAAAGTTAACAATTAAGATTTCCTTTTTTTGGTCAAATATGAGTGTTACTTATTTTTAGCTATCTCATATTAACAGCAAAGTAATGCATGTGGATCACGTACAGGGATTCTGCTAGGATTTTCAGTTGGGGTGTAAAATCAAAATTGGGAGAGTGTAAGGAATTTTACACGGTTCCTGTCAATTTAGACAGTATTTTCAACATTAGGGGTGCTTTCGAGGATATTTGGGATGCCACCCCCACAGGGGATCTAGCGGAATCACTGATTACATATATGCAGAGTTCTGAAGTGGAAACTACGCTTCGAAATAGCTGGGATGCGCCAAGTGATATATATAAATTCTTTCCTAAATGATCTTGCCACCCCCCCCCCCCTCCGCCCAAGCAAAAACTGAAATGATGCCACTGGTTAGAAATGCTACAGTTCCTTTACAATTTCAACTATGAGCAAGTTTCCGATATCTGGATGTACATATGTAAATTTATTTCTCTGATTACTAATTTGAACGGCTTTACGTTTTCATCGGTAAGTAGTTTTATTTAGTTTAGGCTTGTAATGAACTGCTTAAAACTTCACTTAACTGTATTATTATATTGACATTAATATAACGTGTCTATTTAATGCCCAATAGATGGCAGTGCAAACATTTGAACTTTTCGAGGTGAAAGAAGTTTCTGAGTCATGGTTATTTTTTAAGAATTTTACATCGCTTTTATATAGTTTTATTATTTACAACTAATTTCATTTGTATTTATTGTTTCGAAAGTATATCAAATGTAAAAAACGTAGTAAAATAAACTATTTCATGCATGAATATTAAAAGTTTGACCGAGTACGTGACTGACCAACCCCACGTTTTTTTTTCTCGCAAGAAGTCTCTTACGAGTTACTGGATGAACAAAGAAAATGAGGGCACCATATTTACAGCCACAACAACATAAAAAATGCAAAGGTACTGCAAACGCACAAATCTGGACCTTTATCGGTTCTTGATGATAATTTTGATGACGATCAATATAATAACATTAATATTTAAACATGTAAAGATATTTACGCGTATTTTTTACGCTTTTGCAACTGTTTATTGTCTGATGATATTTGTGGTCAACAGATGGCAGCACCATTTTTTGAAAAGGAAGACCGTAGACATTGGAGGTTTTATTTATATACAATCGGGTTATGCTTTACCAAATTAAACGTAGGATTATTGTTTTTATATACTGACATATGTTTAAAGAAGTTGCTTAAATGATTTTGGAGAGAATAGTACATAAATATTTACTCTTGCCTGTGAGTCTTTGTTACAAGTAAAAGAAGAGCAATTCGTCTAACCACACAGACATGAGAAAACCTAGCCTATCTGTGGATAGTTAACGTGCTCACGATGATCTAGTGTTGCATACGCATTAGTGAGAAGCAGTACGTGTACATCCACAATAGGATTGACGGCACTTCTCAGTGTCGGAGGGTGTGAGCAAATCTGAGCTCTATTTTTGCAGTCATTATACAGACTGATCATCTTTTTTTTGTTTCATCTTCATCAGGACAAAGGGCAATCTAACAAACATCAGCTTCCATCTGTGGTACAGAAAACATCATCTCGAGTAACTCCAAAATCTTCCAAACACAAACGTAGCACAGATCAATTGTCGAATGCTAGTTCACGATCTCAATCACCGACCGTTCATCATCCTGGCAGTTCGAAGTCACCTCCTATGAAGAAATCTCATAGACTGAGCAGCTCCGACAGTGATTCTGATCATCAAATGCAGGACTCTGACCATGAAACGAATAGTAACCACACTTCTAATCGTTCATCATCTGAATCTCTTCATGCTTATCTCCTAACAAATTTTGACACTAGATATCAAACTCCAAAACTACTTCTGAACAGATTTCTGCAGTATGTACCGCGAGCCAACATTTCTCAAATAATACCAACAAGGAACGGCATTATCATCAAGTCTCCTGACTCTACTCTAGCCACAACTATCAGAAATAAGTACAGTTTTGAAATGTTTGGCTCCAATGCTCAACTTACACCCATGAACAGTAAACCAATCCATCAACAGCCACCGCCTCGTAGATCTCCTATGCTTTCTGTTGTCATTCGTGGAGTTGCTCCCGACATCTCAGATTCAGAAGCAGAGCAGGAATTGCGACTTGAAGGTCACACTATTACCAAATGCATCAGGATTAAAACTCAACAAGGCACTCCCAGTTACATGGTCAGAGTACTTACCAACCATCAATCTACTATAGACAACCTTCTTGCATCTGGAGCTTTCATCTACAAAAGGAGATACAGAGTTGAGCCATCACGTACTACACCACGATTACCGTTAAGATGTGAACACTGTCAATCATATAACGTGCATCCGACCAACAAATGTCCTAACACTCCAACTTGTGGATACTGCTCAGGAAAACATAAGACAAAAGACTGCACAAACTTACAACATCCACCTAAATGTGCCAACTGTGACGAACAACATCCATCTTTCAGTTATAAGTGCAAAGGACGTCCTGCAATAGAACCAGACAAACCAGCTTACATC
Source organism: Lepisma saccharinum (assembly GCA_022664845.1). NCBI lineage: Eukaryota > Metazoa > Arthropoda > Insecta > Zygentoma > Lepismatidae > Lepisma > Lepisma saccharinum. Next base: position 6,389 of record JAGDQP010068114.1, read on the forward strand.
GCCCACTTACGTCTTCCAAAAGAACCAACACCTCCTCAGTCAGCCCAGCAACCAATCAGCATAGAACAACTGCTCCGTTTCTTAACCATCACCCTTCACCATTTGATAGGGAAAACGCCCTCCGAGAAATCCAATACGCTGCACAAGAAATCTTCAAACTCACACTTCACGCAACATACTCCGGACCATATGTTCACTTCTCTATCCCACATCCCAACCCTGGTTAAACAGCAGCAGAATCATCACTGACTTTTCATATCATATCACTCACACTTCATCACCATCTTTGCACAGTAACCATCAATGTAAGACAAAGGGCCCATCTGTCTACCATAAATTCCTAGAGTAGCCCCTAGGCGAGAAGATTTATCAATCACTTGTACTGTTTACAAATGTTGTGACGTTAATTGCACTTCATGCTCATATTTTCATTAATCACCCAACCATAATGATTATAAGCGCAAAGCTTATAATATCCAAGATAAGTAATCGATGCAGCTCAATAAATGATAATAAAGTATTCATACCTCCCTTAGACCATCCTTCCTTATACACCTTCCATTATCCCTTCACTCCCCTTTCCTATAAAGAGGGCGTAACCCTCTAATGGGTGCTAGTCAAATTGGTGGCTAGCAATTTGTAAAAAATAAAAATAAAAAAAATAATAAAAAAACCCCACAGACACAAAGATGAACGAAACCTCTTCGCCCATCCAACGTTACTAAATCCTCACACTTCCTTCTATCCTCTCTTCCCAAGTAAAGGGTGCTAGCCTCGGCTAGCAATTAAAAAAAACAGACACAAACCTAGCCTAGATGTGGTTTGTTAATGTACGTCCAAGGATATCGAGTAGCAGACGCACGAGGGAGAACTGTGCATATACGACCATAATAGGATCGACAGCACTTTTCAGTGTCGGAGGGTGTAAGCTATTTAAAAATAATTTTGCAGTCGTTGCACTGTGACTGATCATCATTCATCTTCTCATTGATGTGTTCACTCTTATTTTCCATAATGTCTAGCAAACAGAAGTATACAGGAAAACATCAGTTACCTCCAGTTGTACAACGATCATCTTCAACAGGAAAATTCTCTTCATTGGGAGCAACACCAAAACATAAGCGTAGCACCGCTCGTCTATCAGCTTCAAGTTCCAGATCTCAATCTCCAGACCAACATCTTTTAGGCAGCTCACAATCTCCACCGAACAAGAAGACTCATGTTTGCAGAAAATCTGATACCGACTCTGATCAAGAAATGACTGTCTCCGACCCTAACCAGGCAGATCTTCACAACTCAAATAGCTCAGTAATATCGATGTATTCCTTCCTATTAACTAATTTCGACAGCAGATTTCAGGCACCGAAACACATTTTCTACCAGCTCCTCAAATATGTTCCTCGAAATAGCATTAATCGAATCATCCCAACTAGAAATGGGATTATCATCCAGTCACCTGACATCAACTTAGCCGAGACGATAAGAAACAAGTACAGCTTCGAGATATTTGCACCTAGGCTAAACTTACGCACCTGGACAACAGCAAGCCACTTCGCCAGCCACCACCGCCTCGGCGACCACCAATGCTATCTGTTGTAATCAGGGGAGTAGAACTGGACGTTACCGACACAGAAGCCGAGAAGGAACTGAAACTGGAAGGACACATAATAGTCGAATGCATCTGCATCAAAACACAGCAAGGTACGGCAAGGTACATGGTCGAGTGTTAACCAACCACCAGCAAACCATAGATGATCTACTTCAAACTGGAGCTTACATATACAAGAAAAAACAGGGTAGAACCATCTCGCACTTCACCACCGCTGCCATTAAGATGTGAACGCTCTCAAGCCTACAACTCGCACTACACGAAAAACTGCCCGAATGAACCAACATGTGGATTCTGTACTGGAAATCATCACACCAAAGACTACTCGAATCTCCAAAGTCCACCTAAGTGTAATACTTGTAGCGAGCCCCACCCCACACTCAGTTACAAATGCAAAGGACGACCTACTCTCACTCCTGATACACCTGCCTATATCGTACCTCTCCGTGTTCCTGAGCAAACTATCCAACAAACACCCATTTCCTGAGTCCAACAACCAATCACTATTGAACAAGTTCTCTCCTTTCTCACCCTCATATTTCAAAACATATTCCCATTTGACCGTGCCAATATCCTTCGAGAAGTCACTCATGCAGCCAGTGAAATAATCAAAGTCAATTTTCAAGCAACCTATTCCGACCCCTACGTCTACTTTTCCGCTAAAACGCTCACGCCAACCTAACATGACCTCATTATATTCGTCATCACTATCAATTCACTCACACTTCATCGTCATTACTAGTACAGTGCTCATCAATGTTCTACAAAGGCTTCATCTGTCTGCCATCTAGTCTAGAGACGCCCATAGACAAGAAGATTATCAATCATCCGTCCTAATTGTAACGTCTAAGAGCACTTCATCATCATCTACCGTCTCACAATCATCCTGTATCCACTCCATCCAAAATGATTATAAGCGCAAAAGCTTATAATGGCCAAGATTGAAGATTAAATAAAATAAAGGTTAAATTAATGTTCTTACATCCCTTAGTCCATCTAACTGACCTATCCTGTAATCCACAATAACTCAATTCCTCTTACCCGAAATAGAGGCTGAAGGGTGCAAGCAGTGCTGGCAATTAATAAAAAATCGTCTAACATAATCTGCTGGGCTTTGTTAATTTACTCACGAGGATCTTGTGTAGTATACGCACGAGTGAGATTAGCACACGTACTGCCTCAATAGGATTGACGGCACTGGTCAGTGTCGGAGGGAGCGAGTTAGTCCGAGATTTAGGCAGTCATTGGACATTGACTGACCATAAACATTCATTGTAGCTCCACGTTTATTACATCATCATGGCAGATCCACGAGATAATCAACTTCAACATAAATTACCCCCAGTAGTACCAGGACCACCACCATAATCATCACTAGACAAGATCGCCAAGTCACGTCGCAGTATGGAAAAAACTAGCATAGACAAACGACAAGGTTCTTCACCTCGCCGCTCCAGGTCTCGCTCACCACGTTCGTATTCATCAGCCATAGCTAATCCTCACAAGAAGCACCATGCGTTAAGCGAATCATCAGATGACAATGGTATAGAAATTGACAATCAAAACTAGTTTTCTTTCAGCTCCCAAACCACAACTTCATGCTTTTCTGCTCACAAACTACGACAGCAAGTTCCTAAACAGCAAACAGATTTTTCAACAGTTCATCAAGTATGTACCAAGGTCATCCATTTCAGAAATCAAATTCACAAAAAATGGCATCATCATCAAGTCATCTGACTGCAATTTGATACAAACAGTACGCAACAGACACATCTTGAAATATTCGGAAAAACAGCTCAACTCTCAGTTCTACAGGGCAGACGCACAAAACAGTCTCCACCGCCACGCAAAGCACAATTTCTATCAGTTGTCATTCGTGGGAGAGAACCATCACTCACCATCGAAGAGATAGAAGAAGAACTCCGAGCAGAAGGTTATTCCATCATCAAATGCATTAGAATCATGTGTAACGCAGGTCCTACATACATCATCCGAGTACTCACCAATGTACAGGACACCATCAATTCATTACTAGCAGGAGGCGCTTACATCTACAGACGCAGATATTGGGTAGAACCATCGCACACACCACCACCATTGCCAGTTCGGTGTGAGAAGTGTCAAATCTATAATTCACACCCGACAAGTAAATGCCCGAATCAACCGAAATGCGCCTTTTGTTTCGGTCCACATCCTACCAAAGTTTGTTCAAACATGAAGGCTCCACCAAAATGCAATACATGTAACGAATAACATCCGACGTTCAGCTATAAATATAAAGCATGACCAGCACCAGAAGCCACAAAACCGGAACTAATAGTACCAATCAAGACACAACCAGTAGAACAAACAAGTGAACCGATCACCTCCATCAATACACCAATTACCATCGAGAGATTGCTAGTATCATTACATTAAAGTTGTAGAACATCAATCCTTTCCAAAGACAGCATGTACTACATCAAATCCAATACGCAGCACGCTCAATCCTCGATGTCAGTTTCACCGCAACATACTCTGGACCATATGCACACATTCATGCAACAGCCTATGAAACAGAAGTTTAAATCCACATCTACCTTCCTATTCATTTTCATATTCATGGCTTTAGTTTTTCTATTCATGAACATTCGATCTCTACCAACAAAAAAATCCTTTTCGAACATCTACTCCTAGAGGAAAAAGTCCATGCCTTCTAAACGAAACTGTACTCAACAAGCGCCGGACTTGCAAAATACCACGTTACACCCCCATACGTCATGACAACTCTATACCTGCACAAAGAACAAACGGCCGTGTAGCCATAGGTTTCAGTCCGAATACTCCTTATCGTCAACGTAATCCACAATTACCTCACCTATCAGAACATCTCATAGCAACCTTATACTTTCAAAACCTCTGTGTCACAGTAGCAACCATTTACATCCGACCTGGTCACGCCATACCTTACTCATTCTTCACATACATATCAAATAACTTTCGAACTTTTATAATCATGGGAGATCTCAACCTTCGCAGCCGACCTCAACAAGAAAAAGATCACTTTCGAAATTTCATACTCACTCAA
>JAGDQP010068115.1:0-11064 GCA_022664845.1 Lepisma saccharinum
CCTTTTACCCCAAACGGGGTTTTGTACTGATATCACTTATTTTGTAAGGCTGCCTATAAAAAAAATTAAAAATACAGTAATTTGAAATAAAAGCTTCTTTTTTTTAAAAAAAAAGAAAAAAGAAAATATTGTATTCCTCAGGGTTTCAACTTCCGAACTACACAATTTTCTTTTTTTTTAAAAAAAAAAAGAAGCCACTAGACAGAGATTTGAACCCGCGAACCCACGCGGTGCAGTCAAGAACGCTAATTATTAGGCTACCGAGGCTTCGCGCTTGCAGTGATGGAAACAGATATTTATTGGAAACGGACGGTGGTCTACAAGGACTCCTGTCTTGTAACAAAGAAAAGTATTTCCTGCTTCTAAACGTGATTTATAGCATTCTGAGTATATTGCAACAAGTCAGTAAATGTTGAATGATTTTGTTGAAGACTATTGCCTATAAAGCACAGTTTGTTTCGATTAAAGGACGAGGTGGATAACCGATAATGTGTATCATTTTTTTCTCATAGCAACAAGAGGCATGATGCAATCCCGCGCAAAACATGCATTTATATTTTTGACAGAAAGTATATTTTAAATTACCCACCATGGGAAAGTGGAGGTTAGATAAAATTAGGTACGGTCATGTATCTTTACATTTTTCTCCTTTATGTCATGCCCAGATGAGTGGAGCAGCTGCGGAGAGTTCTCCGTAAGGGCTCGTATTTAAAAAGCGGCACGTGTCACTATGGCGGAAGGATACAAGATCGATTTTGCTCCATATCTCGAAAACCGTAACTCCTATCAAAAATCTAAGCTTGGATTTATCTTCTTTATATTGGGGCCCGCAATGGACCTCTAAACCCCCCCGGTACCACCCATTTGGGGCTAAAATAAAAAGACACACAGAATGACGGACATACCTTTCTATCATTTGTGAAAATTTTGTGATTCGGTTAAAAGAAGTCGTAACTTTTGAACCGCTCCACCGATCTTAACGTATGATACACCGTTTGAAACGTATTGAAACGTAAAATAAGATCCAGTAAGTATCGGCCGCCTATATTGTCTGGGGTCAGTGCTATCCTAAAAAAAAGTGAATTTTTTATATTTTTTTCAAAGCGCCCTAGGGGTCCCAAGGATATCCTACCGACCCATTTTTTTTCCCCTGTGTCTTAGTATTGGACAGAGATTTCAAATGTAAGTTCAAGCATCAAAATCGGTCTTATACTTCGGTTGATCCGAAACTAACTGTATACTATCTGAGTGCCGCTAACAATGTCCTTTGCCAGCGTTACTCGAAGAACTGCCGTTCTTCATGATTGTCTCCAATTATTCACGAACGAGTGAGAAATCCTTTTCCTTTCGGTCATGTGGTTCCTCCAGCTGTGGCGTAATTTAGGACAGGATCAAGTGAGCAATTGCACTCTCACGAAATAAGAATCCCTTCTTATCAATCAAGGAAAATATTATATTTATACAGTAAAGTAGAAATAGTTTTGACTGATATATTCGGAAGTATCTGATATTACTTACAAATGCAGACGTTTGGTGTGTCTGAGATTGTTAGAAAAGGCACTGAAAGAAATCTGTTTTAACATCTCCTGCTGCATTTTAATACTATCCCCCACAGATCACAATAGTTACCGTAATTAACAAATGTGATTGAAGAATAAACTTCTGATGATAAACTACCCTTTTACGTGCTAGTTTGAATCGTTGTTATATTTTTCGAAGACCTTTTCGCACCTACACCTACACAAGCGGATGTAATCCAACACATAGTGCCTTTAAGCTACTAATGTTTACCTAAATATTATTCACCACACCTTTCGACTTGGCAACTATTATCACTAGGGAATTCCATCATACAAAAAAGGAAGGCATTCTGATATATGGTACGAAACTTAACAGAGGAACTAATTGTAGTAATTTAACTTCAAAGTCTAAAAAGGGATAAAATGCACATTATGTATCAAAACTTCAACTAACACCTCATGATCCCTCCAAATAGGTGAAGTATTGGGTAGATTAAACATTTACAGTGCGCATATGGACGTGCACATACACTTTTATGGTGCGCATATGGAAGTGCTAGCAACACAAAATGGAGATCACCTAGGAATGCACACAATCACCATCATAATCTAGGAATGACCTCTTGCCTTCTTTGTGGTAGAAGATGAATCCCACGTCGATAAAACTCCTGAGGCTTCTAGTGGAAGAACTGTTGTACAGCAGGTTTTACAGCCTCCACAGCATCAAAGATTCTCCAAGTGAAGGAGTTCTTCAAATTGTGAAAAATGTGGTATTCAGTAGAGGCCAAATAACGAAAATAGGGCGAGTGGGGTAAAGCCTCCCAACCAAAGGCCAATTTTTGACGTGTGATGGCATCAGCATGTGGCCTGGCGTTATCGTGGTGGATGATGACTTCTTGGCGATTGACAAGGCCTGCCCGCTTCAATCACAATAATACTCACAGTCTGTCCAACCGAAGACAGTAGAAGTGGCATTAATAGTTTGGCTAGGATCCAGAATCTCCTAGTGAATTAAAATTGATCGCACCAGGTGCTTAACATAGCCTTCTGGAGATGAAGTTATGATTTGGACGTCGATGAAGGCGATACAGAGTCCTTCGATGCGATCAATTGAGGAGTGGGTGGGTAACAGAATATGAAGTTCTGTGGAATATTCATTGTCATGGCATGTAGAACAATTAAAGGGCCGGGCCGTTTTACAAAAACAAAAGTAGTCAATCCTGATTTTTCATGAGACCAAGAAAACAAACTTCAAAAATCCATTTTTTGCTGAAATTCATTACAATTCTAATATCTGTTCATACAATACCCGTGTGAACAGGTTATACTTGTATCAGAAAAGAACAATTAAAACGAAAATAGTTGCTGTTATTTATCACTTTAAAATTAATTTTCTCTTCATTTATATTTTGCATAATGATATATAAATTGTTAACTATATGAAAATATTTGTAGCTGTGTTATACCTATCAGTTTTAAAGAAAACAGACATAGTATGTGTGAAAAAGAAAAAAGTATCTTTTACACAAGCAAAGAAGTAATACTATTGATTGTTGTAATTTTAAAGGAGTAATTCTTATTCCCTCTACAGTATAGCAGAAGATATGATAACTCCTCGAAGAAGTAAAGAAACAGTTTCGGAGGACCACATTGCTCGGAGGACGAAATACAGCTGGCCATGGCAGCGGTCAGTCCTGCAGGAAGTCAGAGGGTCAAAATGCCCGGGTTTGTACTGTAGACTGCCAGAGCACCGATACGGCAATTCGAACGGACCTATACGTGACGACTCTCAACTGTCAGTCACTTGCAGGAGAGGACAAGTTAGAAGAATTGCAGAATGAACTCAAGAGGATTAAGTAAGAAGTCATAGGACTATCATAAGTGTGGAGGAAGAATGAAGATCAGTTGGAACTACCGTCAGGGCACACGCTCTACTTTAAAGGAACAGAAAATGGAAAACCGACAGGCGTTGGCTTTATAATTAATAAAGACCTGAACTCACGGATCACAGAAATTGAAGGAATTTCAGATAGAATCGCACGGGTAGTAATAAAGATAAACAACAGATACAGTATGGAAATTATACAAGTGTATGCTCCAACAACCTCACATTTGGAGGAGGAAATCGAAGACCTATACGAGGAGATACAGAAGATTTTGGATAGTATCAAATCGCATTACAAAATTGTAATGGTAGAATTCAGTGCGAAAGTAGAAGCCAAGCAGAGCAGTGACACGAAAGTGAAACTGTGGATTTGGCAAAAGAAACAAAAGAGGAGAGAAGTTAGTGGAATTCTCAGAAGACAACACACTGTTCATTTCCAATACATTTGTCAAGAAACCGCCCCAGAGGAAGTGGACATGGAAAGGTCCAAATGGAACCAAAAACGAAATAGACTATGCTCTATCGAATAACAGGGAAATCCTGCAAGATGTGTCTGTTCTGAACAGTTTCAAAGTCTCGAGTGATCATAGGATAGTACTTTTAGATCTGGAAAATCTAGGGAAAAACAGAGAGACATTCGAGACAGAACTAAGCAACAGATTCTGCGCCTTGGAAGAGTTAGATTAGAGGATGAAGAAGACATCAATAGCAGATACAAAATACTGACCGAGATAATAAGAGAGACAGCCAAGGGAATAGCAGGCACCAGAAAGAAAAAAGAGAGCAAAATCTCAGAAGAAACTAAGCTCTTGATGAAGAAAAGAAGGGAAATGAAAGAAGAGGAAAATTACATAAAAGGATTGAATACATAGAACTAAATAAAACAGTAAGGAAGAAAATAAGAGAAGATGTACGAAGATATAACGAAAATCTTGTTAGAAATACAATCGAGGAGAACAAGAGCCTGAAGAAAACCAAACAACAGCTCATGATAGGAAAAAAGCAAATAATTGCAGTTAAGAGACCAGACGGGACCGTAACACAAAATAAGGAAGAAATTATAAACATATTTGAAAATTTCTACAGAGAATTGTACTACTCCGAAGAAGAGCTAGGAAATGAAGACTCAGAAGAAAATGATGTAGATGTCCCAGATGTAATGAAAGAAGATGTGGATAAAGTACTTCGAGGGATGAAGAACGGAAAGTCGCCAGGAGAAGATGGACTCACAGCAGAGATGTTTAAATGGGGAGGTGAAAACATAAAAGAGGAACTTGCGAAATTATTCTCAATGTGCCTGAGGAAGAGAGAAATACTCTCAAGTTGGAATAATGCTGTAATAATTTTGTTGTACAAGAAAAGGGACAAAGAACGCGTCGAAAACTAAAGACCAATTAGTTTACTGTCAGTTCTATACAAAATGTTCACCAAAGTTATTTTGAATCGTATTGAACGAGACTTAGATTTTAACCAGGGAAGGGAACAAGCCGGATTTCGTCGTGGATTTAGCACAATGAACCACATACAAACATTGAATGAAGTTATGGAAAGGACTAATGAACATGAACTTCCACTATGTTCGGGATTAATAGATTTTGAAAAAGCTTTCGATTCGGTCTCCTTCTCAGCAGTACTTAAATCATTTGAACATCAAAGCATCAAAAATGCGTACATCAAGCTACTGCGAGATATTTATTCGACTGGCACATCTGTCATTAGACTACATCAAGAAAGTGAAAAATTTAAAGTTGGAAAGGGGGTAAGGCAAGGAGATTCAATTTCCCCAAAACTGTTTTCTGCAGTCCTGGAGAGAGTGTTGCAAAATTTAAAATGGGATGAAGTTGGAATTAAAATTAATGGTGAATATCTTCATCACCTACGGTTCGCTGATGATACAGTCTTGTTTGCTTCAAATGCGGAAAAACTACAAACCAGAATGGAAGAACTGAGTAATGAGAGTTCGAAAATAGGCCTTAAAATAAATTTAACTAAAACAAAGGTCATATACAATCAACATGCTGCAAAAAGGGAAATAAAGATTAGCGAAGAGCCAATAGGCATAGTTGATGAGTATGTTTACCTAGACCAGCTCAAAACATCGAATGCCAAGTTGACTGATGAAATAAATAGAAGATGTAAAATGGCGTGGAGTTCGTTTTTAAGACTACACTTTATTTTCAAAAGCAAACTACCAATCTGTCTCAAGCGTAAAGTATATAATCAATGTGTCTTACCTGTGATGATGTATGGCTGTGAAACTTGGACATTGAATGCGCGAACGACTCAAAGATTGAGTCACACAAAGAGCAATGGAGAGGTGCATGCTAGGAATAACCAGGAGGGACAGGAAGACAAATGAATGGATTTGCGCACAAACAAAGGTAGAGTATGTAATCAAGACTGCGAAGAAGCTGAAGTGGAAATGGGCCGATCACATAGCTAGACAAACAAATGGAAAGTGGACGACAAATGTACTACATTGGATTCCTAGAAAAAAGAAACGACCGAGACGACGTCCAAATGCAAGATGAGTAGATGAAATCAAGCGTTTTTCAGGAGCTACATGGATGAGGATAGCAGCAGATCGAGATATGTGGAAAGAAAAGGGGAGGCCTTCATCTAGCAGTGGATAGAAAACGGCTGAATATGATGATGATGATGATAATTGTTGTCAACAAGAAGAATGGACATTCTTACTCCAATTTAAATTACTTTTGAGGAAAAGGTGAAACTAATAGCTAACGGGAAAGGGTGTCAAAATAGCTCATAATTTGCTCGATCAGATTGTAGGCATTTGTCGACGATGACCAGAATTTATCTTTGCAATCTAGGAAGCAGTTTCTACTGCTAACTCTCCCGATGTGTAACATGGGAAAAGAGTTTCCAATAGTTCTGGCAACATCAATATGTGATGATGGAGAGAATATGAAAGAGTGTTCAAAGAATTTATGTCCATAATAAGGACGTATACGCGCATAGGTTATTATTTTAGCTAACTTCTCAATTACACTTAAAAAAATATGCGTTCATGTTATCTGATACAGTCATATATATACTTCATATTTATGCATGAAACTTCATCTAAACAATCACTTATACATCTCAGTAGAAATGTATGTATCAAGCTTATTTTCTACAACCACTTATAAACTTTAATAGGGATTTATGCATAAAATTTATCCAATAGAATCAATCTTTAATTTATATGTAAAACTTATCCCTTAGAATCATTAGTTCAGTTCAGTGAGAATTTGTGCGTAAAACTTAAGTAATCAATTACGTTCTTCATTAGGAACGTATGTTTGAAACTTCTATGCAATCACTTATACACTTCAGTAGCAATATCTATACGTGAAATGTAATCTTATAATCTTTAGTACAAATTTATGGATAAAATGCAATCAAAAAAATACATCAGGAAGAATTTATACGTAAAACTTATTCTATACAATAAATTATATACATCAGTAACAAATTATACTTAAAACTTGTCTTTTCCAGGTTCTTTCTCACTAATATCTCAAGTAATTCTTCTTTCCAAAGTTGAAATGGAGACAACTTCCGATTTTATCTGTATATGAAGCCTCTGTAGGTACAGATACAATTGATATTAAAAAGTGAAAAATATGTGACTGGACCGAGGATCGAACCCGGGACCTTTGGGTTATCGTCCCAATGCGCTACCAAGTGAGCCACCCAGTCGACCCGCTTCCAGTCACACACCTTCCACTCTTGATGTCGATGTTCTCTCTCAAAACCACCTGGAGAGTACCACAACTCCTAGTTGTGCTTGGACTTTCCTGTGTCTCATAATGGTGAATATCTCACACGGAAGAAATAATTTCCAAAGTTGAAATGGAGGCAACTTTTGATTTTTCTCTACATTAAGCCTCTGTAGGTACAGATACAGTTGATATTGAAGAGTGAAAAGTGTGTGACTGGACCGGGAACCTCATAATTGGAAGTTGCCTCCATTTCAACTTTGGAAATTATTTCTTCCGTGTGAGATATTCACCATTATGAGACACAGGAAAGTCCGAGCACAACTAGGAGTTGTGGAACTCTCCAGGTGGTTTCGAGAGAGAACATCAACATCAAGAGTGGAAGGTATGAGATTGTGAGGCGGGTCAACTGGGTGGCTCAGTTGGTAGCGCATTGGGACGGTAACCCAAAGGTCTCGGGTTCGATACCCGGTCCAGTCACATACTTTTCAATCTTTAATATTAATCCTTCTTTCTTATCATTTTCAAAAGACCTAGCTCATTTCATATGTTATTATTCAGATGATTATATTCCATTTATCTGAAGATCGTGGTTTCAAAGGTTTCCAATCTGGTTTCCAATCGAAGGGTTTATGTTTCCACTCCGTTATTACTAAAGTAAGTGATCATTAATGAAATAAGTTCTCATTGAAAAATTACTGTTAATTTCCAATTATGATGGAACTATAAATAAAGGTGGGGTAGAAGTAATAACACGGTCTTCCTATTACATTTCGTTCTTCAAATCATACTATTGCACGCATTGTGATTGGAGTAGCTGTTCAGAAAATTAACCTGAAAATGGCGGACATTTTACAAATAATTTGAGTTCCTAACTGCCAAATTCCTCAACAAAATTATCAATACGTACTCAGACACTGTACTTAAAATTCACTAAGTCCATTTTATCAGCGTTACTACTGAATTCTGGTGGTGTTAAATATGTATTGAAAATGCCAGTCAGCATGAAAGTAACTTGTTTTCTTTCTTTTTTTAAATGAATGAAATAAATAAATAAATAGCGTGTTAGTTTCCTCTCGTCTTGTTAGTCTTAACAACTTGGAGACAGAGAAGGTGACTGGGAAAATAAATCTACTGTAATAAGATGTAAACTGAAAGAAGTTGTAAAAGAAAAAAGAAAAGAAAAGAGATTGGAAGAGAAAATCTGTTGCGAAAGATGAAGAGTAGAAAACTGTGAGTAAAAGAGTGCAAGAAAAGAGAGAGAGAGAAAGATCCATGAAGATATTTATGAGAAAAGAGAGCATTTTGTGACAGCTTTAGATTAGATGTCATACAGGTTAAAGAAGATTGTGACGACAGGGGCGGGATACAATTTTTTTATGCTTCGAAAATAAAATCTTGCTTGCTGAGAGAGAAAAAGAAAAAAAACATAGATTTCGGTTTCTCTTTTTTCTTTTCTTGTCACTAACATGTTCTAGTATCAGGGGAAATTGATCTAGCGTCATTATATATATATATATATAACTCTGATAGATGGAAATTCACGTTTTCCTCTCTCAGAACTTATCTTCTGCGTGTTCGGTTCCTGTTGGCATAATCAACATTCTTATTAAAGATTAAATAAGATGTATGAAATACGTAATATTAAAAAAACGTATGCCTTTGTATGCTCTATTATTCATCAAGCGTATATAGACAATGCGATAGTTTATATACTAGTAGAGTCAAAAATAAACCGAACTTTTACATATACTTTTATTGCAGAGGAAATGCAACTTTTTACATAGCACCATCTTCAAAGTAACGAGCTTGGAGAGTGACACGTTTGCCAGCGTTCATACCACCTGTCAAAACAGTCCTCCAGACCATTTCTGGTCACCTCTTACAGAGTGTGTATTATGGGAACGATGTGCTCAAGACATGTTGCAACTTCATTGTGTACGATAGAGTGTACAGATCCATGAAAGATTCCTAACATGTTTACCATGTCATCTATCGCCTGCCTGACCTCTTCATGAACTCTGACAATCATTTCTTCAGCTCTTGGGTCTTCCTGGATGTAGGTTAGCTTCAGTGGATACACGACCACTTGTGAATCGATTGTGCCACTCGTAAAGTTCATTCCACAACATGACTTTCTCACCGTACACTTGGTCCAGCAGAGTATTTGTCTCACCCACTGAACTCAAAATTATTTGATGTTTACTCACTGCTCGTGAATAGTCATCTTACCACCGAAACAGACTGCTATATTATATAAATATTATTGTAAACCTCGTTTTGCAAACAACTTCAGTCTAAAATTACTGAAAACGTTTTCTCTCTACGGATTGCTGAAAACGTTTTAGGAAATTACTCATCGCAATGTTTTCAATTTTGTAAGAAACACGTACCAATGGGCAATTATGTGATCATGATCGTGTGCGAAATAGGATATGGACAAGCATGTGTAACGTATTTTCTCGGTTCCTATTCGCCTTCTTTTGTTGATATTCGATGACAACAGGCTAAAACATATTCATCAGTGAACAACACTATTTCATTATTTCACTGTCCACTCGTGATGTTTTTTTTTGTTTTGTTTTGTTTTTGTTTTGCATACTGTAGACGAGCCGTGGGCGAGAACTTGACTCTTATCAGGAGAGCAGAATGGCTTCACTGTTGCCTACTTGAACTAATTGAAACCGATTTTGTGTTTCCGTTGTTGGGATATTGCGGGAAACTTGGAGCAATAGGAATTGAGTATCTCTGTCAGAAGGGGCTCAATACAGGCTACATTCAACAACTTTAGTCTCTCTGTACCTTTTGAACAGTTTTGAAGATCGTTTAAACCACAATAACCAAGGCCATTGCAACATGCTATCCGTAAAGCAAGTAATTTCCATTTTCCACCAAACGCTTCTTCAGTTAAACCCCCCCTTTTTTTTTTACTATTCAAAATGGACTTCGTAACAGAAAGAAATGTCTCGGAGTTAAATTTCTCTAATAAACAAAACATGATTTCGATCCCGGATCATGCCATGTGGGCTATATTCTCAACAAACACCGTGTGGGTTGGTTTTCTAGGGTTCTCTCGTTTCCTCTAACTTCTTTATTCCTCCAATTCTCTCATCATCTTCCATTTAAACTGACTCAAAGTTGCCTAATGGCCTTAAAATCCAAATGTAAACAAAACACGGTCCCGTGATTGAACAGTGTATTTGTGACGCTTGTAGGAAATACTATTGTCTAATGTTTCCCAAAATAATTCTACAAGGAAGAAAGTAACCACACTTTGGTTCATTTTCTTCACAAAACATGTGGGAGTACATTACGCATCAAAGAACAGTCGAGAACGTACATAAAAGCATTTAATCAACAATTTTATTTACGAAGAGATTCTCGAAACAGTATACGTTGCTCTATTTTCATTCGGTTTCGGTACCGGCTTAGACATGAAAAAAGAAATCCAAGACCCAGGTTTCGGAACTTTTTCCAATAATGGGAGAAGGTATGTGGGAGGAATTTGAAAGTTTTGTTTTTTCACTATTTTCTTTTTTTCTTAGTTATGTTGTTTACGAACTACGTAGCTCTGTTGAAAATTCTGTTGTCTAATGATAATTTCGTAGCCTTGCCACTCGGTGGCGTTGTGATCACCTGGAATCTTCTAATACAAGATGAGTTGCTATGACAACCAGTGAACTCCTGCTGTGTTTCTCATCCTCGCACCTGTCACCACACGCACACAATTACAGTGAATAGAGATGAGAATGAAGAAGAAGAGCGTGACGTCAGTTATGCCCTGTAATTAAGTGTGGAAAACAAATGACGATAAAAGATTTGATTAAAACAACTGAAAGTGTAGATCGATGGCTAGTTTCAGAAGAAGAACCAGAAAGAGAGAAATAGTACTAACACACATGCATGTATAGACCTATATATATATACATATATATAT
>JAGDQP010068116.1:0-11063 GCA_022664845.1 Lepisma saccharinum
GTCTAAATTTGAATTTAATTTTAAGGTCTTTAGGGAACTTAGGCTCAGGCAGGATGGATGTTAATGAGATGAATTGGTGGAATGAAGAAAGTGGGGGAAAACGGAAAGACACCGAGAAAACCCTCGCACACGGTGTTTGTCCACCACGAAGCCCACGTCATGAGCAGGGATAGATCCGACGACCCCTAGCACCCGAGGTGAGCGCTCTACCAATTGAGCCACCGCGGCCCTCTATATTCTAAAGAAAAGAAAATTATCTGAATATATATTTAAGTTAAAATGTAGACGTATTTGCTGTCTATTTAACTGCATACATTTGGTTTCTCATATGTTTCGCTTTATCATGACTTTAAGTGCCTGTTCTCTGACGTCAATATCCGAAGATAGCTGGAGTAAAACCGAAGTAGTCGTTGAGCTCCCTTGTTAAAGACGTGAAAAAAAGCGACAGGAACTATTTAAACATTGCTACATTTGTTAATTGCTATCATTTTCTCAGCCTATTAAAGATAAGATAAAATTAATTTTATAGGCGGTAACAGCACTATGGTTTACGCCTGTCCCGATACGGGGGAAACCCCGTCTAAAAATAGCTGTTAACTAAAATAATAAAATCAAATAAAACCTGAAGAGGTAAAGTATCCTCAGAAAAAGAAATGAGTGGTAAAACCTAAAGATGTATAGAGTCTTTAGCCGAAGTTAAAAACGTGAAGGCTGTGAATGGGCCTTCACAAAAATAAAATAATAATACATAAAACTTAACAGCTAAGGGACATAATCATCTCAAAGAGACGGAGATAGACCTGTTGCACGAACATACATAAAAACTCGCCGCAACATACCTGGTTCATCCCCTAACAATGACGCCATGTCATTGGGGATGTTATAACGTTGTCTGAAATGATTATATCCTGGACAATCTAAAAGGACGTGGCGAATACTTAAAACTACATTGCAGTTATTACAATATGGTGGGTCCAATCTTCGCAACAGATATCCGTGTGTCAGGTGACTGTGGCCTATACGTAAGCGACATAAAAATACTTCTTCAAGCCTACTATCTCGGCAAGATGATTTCCATGGAGCAACAGTTACCTTAATTTGTTTCAATTTATTAACAGCAACGTCATCCCATCGTCGCTGCCATTCATTCCGTGTAACTTGCCTATATCATCATGTCCTGAAATGGAACATGCTGAATATCAATGTTATCTCCTAAGAAGGCCTCACGAGCTGCTTCGTCTGCCAATTCATTACCATGGATACCAACGTATCCACGAAAAGACAACCTCGCCACCGGCAGAGCAGATGGCGTGTGTCTTACATAGAATATATTTCACGAACAGATGCTTAGAATACATATTCTCGAGGCTTTGAACAAACCTGAGGGAATACGTACACACAAGGATGCGGTTGACACCACGAACGAGAATAAAATCCAAAGCCTTTAAAACGGCATATAGTTCAGCAGTAAAAATACTAGCTTTTGGATTAAGACAAAATTGGTGGGCTTCCCCATTTATAACAAACGCACATCCAACAGATTCTTCTGATTTGGACCCATCGATAAAAACAGAGATAAAATTCTGATACTGACTCTGCATCTCACGAAAACGCGGCTGGAACTCAATCATAGATGCCTCCGATTTCTTGGAAATTGACAAGGATATATCAGTCCGCAGGCGAACTAGTGTCCACGGAGGACGGAGACTAAAACGGACACGACAGACAGTTGGACGATCTGCATCCAGATTCATCAACAACTCAGACGCTCGAATGCCAAGTGGTCGGGTGGCGTGACCACGGCGTTCATAAAGTTCCCGCTGTACTGGGTTGATTACGATATTATGAGCTGGATGTCCAACTAAAGATGATATCTTGGACTAGTAACTCAGCACATGGAACATCCGATGGATCTCGAGCGGAGGTTCGGCCGCATCGACACAAAGACTGGTGACAGGGCTGTGCGATACGCGCCAGTGGATAATCGAATTCCAGCATGATGAACACTATCTAGCGTATGTAAGGCTGAAAATCGTGCAGAGGAATAAGCGTGACAACCATAACTAAGCTTCGATAAAATTAGTGCGCGATAAAGGCGCAACAAGGTTGTTCGATCAGTACCCCAAGTGGGATGGCTTAAAACACGTAACATATTCAGAGCTCTGGTACAGGAAATTTTAATTTGGCGAAGGCGACTACGCCAATTTAACTTTGTGTCAAATAATAAACCAAGGTATCGTACCTCCTCGATGAACTGGAGTTGTCTGTCTCGAAGAAAGAGCTGGGTCTACAAAACAATTGCGTTTTCGGCAGAACTGCACACAGACTGTCTTCGTTGGAGAAAAACGAAAGCTAGTCTGGTGTGACCAGTCAACAAGACGGTTAAGCGTCAACTGGATCTGCCGGGCTGCGAGATTGATATTCGCAGATTTACAGACAATCGTCAACACATAAAATACCTTGCACAGGAGGGCGAATACAAGCCATAACATTATTCACTGCAATAGCGAACAGTGTTACGCTCAGCACACTCCCTTAGGTACGCTGTTCTCCTGTAAATAACGCTCTGAGAAACGATCAAAAACACGGACACGAAAATAGCGATCGCGAAGAAAATGTGATATAAAATGGGCCATGTGGCCCCTAATGCCCCAGTCATGAAGCTGGCGTAATATGCCATATCTCCAGGTGGTATCATAGGCCTTCTCTAAATCGAAGAACACAGTAAGAGCATGTTCATTCCGGAAGAATGCGTTCTGAACAATAGACTCTAACCTGACAAGATGGTCGACAATTGATCGATATTGGCGAAACCCACACTGACCATTAGAAAGCAAGTTGTTATGCTCCAAATACCACATTAGGCGTCAGTTTATCACTCTCTCAAAAAGCTTGCATACGCAGCTAGTGAGAGCAATGGGCCGGTAACTTGTCGGGTTTAGTTTATCTTTGTCAGGTTTCAGAATGGGAATGACAATAGCTTCTCGCCAACTAGCAGGGAAGATATCAGTCCTCCAGATCTGATTATACAGGTTTAGCAAGACCTTTCCTTGGGAGGGAAGGTGTTGCAGCATTGCATAGTGAATATCATCCAGTCCAGGGGATGTGTTTCTAACATCCCGCAAGGCAGTTTCAAGTTCCCACTCAGTGAAAGAGATTATATTGTTCTAAATTATTAGAGTGAAACCGTAGAGGTATTATCTCTGTCTGTAGTTTAATGTTTACGAAATTAGCACTATAGTGCTGAGAACTGGATACTGCTGCGAAGGCTGCTCCAAGATGATTAGCTCTCTCTTCTGGGTCAGTTTGCAAGACATTGTTCTGTTTCAGAGCAGTCAGTGGCTCGGAGCGACAATTTCCTTGCAAACGTCTGACCCGTTACCACACATTTCGAATTGGCGTTTGTGAATTAATGGACGATACGTATTCACGAAAGGTGGTACGCCGAGTTTGTTTCATGATACGTCGAATATAAGCTTGTGACTGTCGAACTGCATTCAAATTTGCCGCTGTAGGATATCGGTTGAACACCCGTAGAGCGCGACTGTGCCGTGCTACCTCGAGCTCATCGTTCCACCAGGGAACAGAACGCCGACGGGGCGTTCGGCCAGACTGTGGGATGGAACATCTGGAAGCTCACAGAATTTCACGGTTCAAGTACTCAACCGAATCATTCAAGGGCAAATCTCCTTGATCAACTAGTTGGACACGAGTGGCATATTTAGTCTAGTCAGTACGCTTCAGATGCCAATGCGGTAATTTGCGTGGTGCTTGATAAAGGTTTAAAAAGTCTAAAATTACTGGGAAATGGTCACTACCACTTAGATCGTCATGTACACGCCATGCCAGCATGGGTGCAAGAACTGCACTGCAGAGAGACAGATCTATCGCTGAGTATGTGCCACTTGCCAAACTAAAATGCGTGTTAGCACCAGTATTTAATAAAACAAAGTGTGAAGCGTCAATAAACGATTCAACTATTCTACCGCGGACATCTGTACGAACATTACCCCAAATAACATTATATGAATTAAAATCTCCAACTAAAATTACAGGTTGGGGTAACTGCTGCAAAAGTTTCTGGAGGTCAAGGAGCGTAAAGTCTTGTTCCCTTGTAATGTACAAATTCAGGATTGTTTGTCTTTTGCCACAAATGTTTATTTCCTCTTTCTTATCTGCATCTTTTTATCAAACTTGTAGTGAGTTAATAGTCCTTTTGAATAATCTCTGGAACCGGAACGTGGAACAGGGAAGGAACGACTCTTAACGGTTAAAGTAAAACAGTGACGCCAGGCATACATTTCAGCCAATGAAAATTTAGAATGAGGTTATGTTGTATCATGCTTCCGGAAATGCGTATTAATTTTGTAATTTATGTAAAATGTTGAAAAATAAAAAAGAAAGAAAAGGGAGACAATGTTTTCAAGTACGAACAAAATGAAGCTGATATTCTTTTAAAACCCGCCCTTCCAGTTTGTAATACGACAGGAAACGTTGCTGCTAGTTCATCACTGTAAGGAAAAATTAACGCTAGTCAAAGCTTCGTTTAAACTAGCTTACTATCTGGGAAATGAACAGCCAGTTCGTTTAAGAAATGTCATCGACCCAAACACCAAAGTACACATCATTCTATTACTTTTGAGGGGACTCGCTTCTGAAAAATCACCAATCAGGCTTCTTTATAGCTCTAACACAGGATCAATATAAGACAGGATTTCTAATTCAAGTCTACATAAATGCCTTTATTCCAGAAACTGGTATCGTAGCATACAAGGACTAGTAAAATGTACTTCGTTCAACAGAAAGAAAACCGAGGCGCAATGGTAGAGGGCGGACAATAAACAAACCTGAAGGTCGTGAGTTCGAATCGCACTGCTGACTGAAATCTTCTGTCGCCACTGCACAGTGTGACAAAACGCCAATCTAGCTGGACAAAAATCGAAATTTGAAGTTGATCAAAACTGAGTAACGACTTGTGTGTGATAGAGTAAGGTCAGAAGTATAGTAATCCATGTTTGTTAGAACAATCACTGCTACAGCGTATGACAACAGCCACTGTAAAGTTACGGTTATTTGTCGCCTTGACATCCCGTGATTTGAGATGCGTAAGTTAGTGAGATATATGTACGATATCATTTGGCCAAAGACACTAATGAAGCTCGTATTGTTTTTAAATTATTAGCTGGGACCTGTACGTTAGTTTGAACAAGCATGACAGTAACAACAGGGCTTGTCAGTGCATTTGTAATAGAAAATGGCGGTGTATGTAATGAATGGGTTTTATTGTGAAATACGCAAAGTTTACGTAGACTTTTAAAAATGTCTGTGTTTTTTCATTGAACCTACTGCATAGAGTAGTATTTCTTCTTTCATTTCCATGTCTTATATCTTGCTATTAGTTGCTATCTTCTGAACTAGTTCTCTTTTTCTTGCAGAGATACACACCACCCAGGAGCCCCGAATAGCATCTGATATGGAAAGACGAGAACTTTGCGACCAAGTATTTCTCACCAAATCATCTAGTGAAGGACTGTAGTGGCAAAGTATAGGCTAGAGTTGTTCTAAAGAGACATTAAGGAAGATTAAACAAAAATATATGTGCTTTCAAAGTTGATTTCGACAAGAGATGGAAACTGTGCTGTCGGAGGAAAGATCATTTTCTAAGAAAGTTTAGTGCTTGGCTTGATGGAAAAGTAAAAATATAATTTGAAAATGATGAATATGAATCAATGGAACCTGGTCCTTCAACAAGAGGAAGACCAGAAAAGAGTTCTCCTAGTACAAGTGGAGAGAAAACAAGCTGATAGAAGAGATCGTATTAGTAGCTGAGGTTTCTCTTAGATTCTCTGGAAAAAGGGATGCTGCAGGAATTGTGAAAGATATTATGCAATCATCCCCGCGAAGGGCTACAAAATATAAACAAGCTTTCGCTCACGTCCATCTACACCCACGCCATACAGTGCCGAAGAAGCAGTAGCATTCCTAATAGATAATGACTTATCAAAAAGACAATATATTAATATGCATATGGATGCAAAAGCAAGAAATAGTTATATTCACCCTGCGTACAATGTTCTGAAAGAAGCATAACGGAAGTGTCCGCCCAAAGAATCCATTAGTTACGGAAATCTCCGCTGAAATAAGACTTCAGACTATCGTAGACCACACGATTCAGTGACTGGTAACGTTGAAATATAATGTCTTCCAACAGTATGTAAAAGATAATGATACAGTGAAAGCCGTCTTCAAATGGGGTTGCGATGAAAGTAGTAACCAGAGGATGTATAATCAAGCATTCAAAAGTGACAGTACAGCTATTATATATTATTTCTTTGGCACCTCTACAGCTGTAACTCCTTTCTAATGAGGAGGAAAACAGAAGAATTCTATGGTAAAACCCGCGTCCCTACTCTGCAAAATGTTTCGACGGATTAAGTTATAAGAAAAGGACAAAACAGAAATGTGTAGGAGAGAGATTAGTATGATTGAGAAACAAAGTAAGTCTTTGGCTCCTTCACAAGTGGCAATTGGTGGTGCATGTGTTAGTATCATTCCTGAACTTGTTTTGACAATGGTTGATGGTAAACTATGTAGTACTCTGACTGAGATGTTGGCACAGAAATGCTACATTTGTGGAGCCACACCTAAAAACATGAACGATATTGCGTTAAAGTCAAACAGTATCGAACATGACACAATATGCGTTTGGACTCTCACCATTACATGCATACATAAGATATTTGTATGCCTATTGCACATTGCTTATCTCCATGATGTGAAAACATGGCAGCTGAGAAAAAAGACGATGAAGTCAAAGTTAGTGACATGAAACATAATAGGCAGATCTCCCTCTGAAATAGGCTTATTATTGCTGATCAACCTAGATATGGATCAGTGGGAATTCGAATGACAGGAATATAGCTCGTCGATTTTTTGCCAATCCAGCCAAATCAGCTGAAATCACGTGGATAAGTGAGGAACTAATTAAGAGGTTTCGTTTTACTTTGAGCGTAATCTCAACAGGTCTCCCTGTAGATGTTGCAAAAGTTGATCTATTTACTGAAGAAACAACAAAGTTAGATCTTCAGCTCTACCGATGGTACTTCCTTCCAGCATCTGTACACAAGATCCTTATATATGAAGGAAGCATAATAGAAGTTCGTAATAGGTATGCTTAGCGAGGAAGCGCTAGAGGCGAGACACAAACATATTAGAAGATACGGAGAGTTTCATGCAAGAAAGTCACTGAGAAGTTACAACATTGAAGATGTGTTGAACCGGATTCTGTTAAGTTCTGATCCGTTAATAACAAGTGCTTCTCCGTTCATGCACAAGAAGAAACAGCCTCTGTCACCAGAAATCAGGCAGCTGCTAAGAGAACCAGAACTTCATCACATACTGTACCTATTGTGGCCCAGGAGGAGGCGACAGAGGATAAAGATGACGTTAGTGACTCTGACCACCATGATGACGTCTAGATGTTGTTAGTAAAGAGAAACTTTACTCTCTTGGCTGCTGGTGATTTATTATTTGTCATTATTTGCCATTCACTTAACAAATTATCATATACAAAGTCTGTACAAGTGCACTCTGTAAAAAATGTAACGCTCCTTGATCAGAATTTATGCATGGAACTTCATACGTCGATGTCTGTTCAACTTACAACAATAAGACAATGACTTCTCACCATTCTATCATTCACACAATTGCAATTGCATAATTCAAACAATAGAAGTACAAACAGCCTTATTGCTTTGTAGAACTAGTATTTTCTACTGACAGCCTACTGCACTGAGTAGTCTGCGGGACGCAAAATGTCATGCCGAGGGCCACAAGCGCTCGGCGGGTCACGTATTGAGAACGGCCGGCTTACAACTATTCATTTGGTCTTTCAGCAACACAACATTACTGCACAAGCGCATTATTTACAGATGTCATAAATGAATTTTGTCCCGCTAGATTGGAGTTTTGTCCCACTGTGCACAGGCTCGATGTTGGTTATCAAAGCTTTTAAAAACAAGGTTTGTAGCAAGTTTGACATCGGGCAACTAGCAAGATTGAAGCAACTTTGCAATGCCAAACTTCCTGCTTGCTTGGAGACTTGCAATGCCAACATTGCTGCTAGTTTCATGTACTATCTGAGAGAGCTCTGGATCTAAGTAGCCAGGTACTTCGTGGTAACATACATACGGAATTCTAAAACAGCATTTAGAAATCGTATAATGCCTTTGCAGATACCACCATTTTAATCAAAAACTTAGTTTTCGAAATTGCTTTTATTTGTGTTGTTAGCATAGTTCCGAAAGCTTTTTCATACAGATTTCTACAACAAGCAACTCCATAATTCATACCCGCCATGTTGTCTTGTACTGTCTCTTTGAAATTATAGTTTCATTCTACTTCACTTAACATGAATGCCCATTCTATAGTCTAAATTTGAATTTAATTTTAAGGTCTTTAGGGAACTTAGGCTCAGGCAGGATGGATGTTAATGAGATGAATTGGTGGAATGAAGAAAGTGGGGGAAAACGGAAAGACACCGAGAAAACCCTCGCACACGGTGTTTGTCCACCACGAAGCCCACGTCATGAGCAGGGATAGATCCGACGACCCCTAGCACCCGAGGTGAGCGCTCTACCAATTGAGCCACCGCGGCCCTCTATATTCTAAAGAAAAGAAAATTATCTGAATATATATTTAAGTTAAAATGTAGACGTATTTGCTGTCTATTTAACTGCATACATTTGGTTTCTCATATGTTTCGCTTTATCATGACTTTAAGTGCCTGTTCTCTGACGTCAATATCCGAAGATAGCTGGAGTAAAACCGAAGTAGTCGTTGAGCTCCCTTGTTAAAGACGTGAAAAAAAGCGACAGGAACTATTTAAACATTGCTACATTTGTTAATTGCTATCATTTTCTCAGCCTATTAAAGATAAGATAAAATTAATTTTATAGGCGGTAACAGCACTATGGTTTACGCCTGTCCCGATACGGGGGAAACCCCGTCTAAAAATAGCTGTTAACTAAAATAATAAAATCAAATAAAACCTGAAGAGGTAAAGTATCCTCAGAAAAAGAAATGAGTGGTAAAACCTAAAGATGTATAGAGTCTTTAGCCGAAGTTAAAAACGTGAAGGCTGTGAATGGGCCTTCACAAAAATAAAATAATAATACATAAAACTTAACAGCTAAGGGACATAATCATCTCAAAGAGACGGAGATAGACCTGTTGCACGAACATACATAAAAACTCGCCGCAACATACCTGGTTCATCCCCTAACAATGACGCCATGTCATTGGGGATGTTATAACGTTGTCTGAAATGATTATATCCTGGACAATCTAAAAGGACGTGGCGAATACTTAAAACTACATTGCAGTTATTACAATATGGTGGGTCCAATCTTCGCAACAGATATCCGTGTGTCAGGTGACTGTGGCCTATACGTAAGCGACATAAAAATACTTCTTCAAGCCTACTATCTCGGCAAGATGATTTCCATGGAGCAACAGTTACCTTAATTTGTTTCAATTTATTAACAGCAACGTCATCCCATCGTCGCTGCCATTCATTCCGTGTAACTTGCCTATATCATCATGTCCTGAAATGGAACATGCTGAATATCAATGTTATCTCCTAAGAAGGCCTCACGAGCTGCTTCGTCTGCCAATTCATTACCATGGATACCAACGTATCCACGAAAAGACAACCTCGCCACCGGCAGAGCAGATGGCGTGTGTCTTACATAGAATATATTTCACGAACAGATGCTTAGAATACATATTCTCGAGGCTTTGAACAAACCTGAGGGAATACGTACACACAAGGATGCGGTTGACACCACGAACGAGAATAAAATCCAAAGCCTTTAAAACGGCATATAGTTCAGCAGTAAAAATACTAGCTTTTGGATTAAGACAAAATTGGTGGGCTTCCCCATTTATAACAAACGCACATCCAACAGATTCTTCTGATTTGGACCCATCGATAAAAACAGAGATAAAATTCTGATACTGACTCTGCATCTCACGAAAACGCGGCTGGAACTCAATCATAGATGCCTCCGATTTCTTGGAAATTGACAAGGATATATCAGTCCGCAGGCGAACTAGTGTCCACGGAGGACGGAGACTAAAACGGACACGACAGACAGTTGGACGATCTGCATCCAGATTCATCAACAACTCAGACGCTCGAATGCCAAGTGGTCGGGTGGCGTGACCACGGCGTTCATAAAGTTCCCGCTGTACTGGGTTGATTACGATATTATGAGCTGGATGTCCAACTAAAGATGATATCTTGGACTAGTAACTCAGCACATGGAACATCCGATGGATCTCGAGCGGAGGTTCGGCCGCATCGACACAAAGACTGGTGACAGGGCTGTGCGATACGCGCCAGTGGATAATCGAATTCCAGCATGATGAACACTATCTAGCGTATGTAAGGCTGAAAATCGTGCAGAGGAATAAGCGTGACAACCATAACTAAGCTTCGATAAAATTAGTGCGCGATAAAGGCGCAACAAGGTTGTTCGATCAGTACCCCAAGTGGGATGGCTTAAAACACGTAACATATTCAGAGCTCTGGTACAGGAAATTTTAATTTGGCGAAGGCGACTACGCCAATTTAACTTTGTGTCAAATAATAAACCAAGGTATCGTACCTCCTCGATGAACTGGAGTTGTCTGTCTCGAAGAAAGAGCTGGGTCTACAAAACAATTGCGTTTTCGGCAGAACTGCACACAGACTGTCTTCGTTGGAGAAAAACGAAAGCTAGTCTGGTGTGACCAGTCAACAAGACGGTTAAGCGTCAACTGGATCTGCCGGGCTGCGAGATTGATATTCGCAGATTTACAGACAATCGTCAACACATAAAATACCTTGCACAGGAGGGCGAATACAAGCCATAACATTATTCACTGCAATAGCGAACAGTGTTACGCTCAGCACACTCCCTTAGGTACGCTGTTCTCCTGTAAATAACGCTCTGAGAAACGATCAAAAACACGGACACGAAAATAGCGATCGCGAAGAAAATGTGATATAAAATGGGCCA
>JAGDQP010068117.1:0-11063 GCA_022664845.1 Lepisma saccharinum
CCCATATACAAATATTAGCGAAGAACATGGGAACATAATTTTCTTTATATGTGAATTATGAGGCTTCAGCAGGAAAATAAGCAAATA
Organism: Lepisma saccharinum; assembly: GCA_022664845.1. Taxonomy (NCBI): domain Eukaryota; kingdom Metazoa; phylum Arthropoda; class Insecta; order Zygentoma; family Lepismatidae; genus Lepisma; species Lepisma saccharinum. The sequence goes on from JAGDQP010068117.1 coordinate 88, forward strand.
TTAAAAATAGGAACGTGCATAAATGTTCACAATAATATATGTCTATAAGTTTTGTCGTGAAACAGAGCATCCATGCCGACAGTAATAGTGTTATAATTTATATATATATATATATATATTGTATTAGAGCATATTATAGTCCCATTTCCCATAGAACAAGTTTCTTGAAACACAAGTCTAGTTTAGCAGAAATAAAACATTAGCAGTAGTGCACTTTAAATTGGTTCACAACTTCAGAATCATTTTAGTTAAATCATAGTTCTTATCTATATGTCATGGTGAATTCATAACTTTTACCAAATCTGTGAAAATAAAGAACATCTATTGGGTTCAGAATACAACAGAAAAGTTTGTTAGTATTCATTTTCAATGGATGCACACTCACTTCAATGTTTGTCTGCAGAGCGTGGTTGACATTTTAATACATATCCTGGATGGGAACACATTCACTGTGTGGAGTGTCGTCGCCCATGTGTTCTGGCAACTACCTTTGCCCTCTTCAGTAATGCTACCAAGTCAAGAACAACTTTCTGTGTCCATGTATTGTATTTGAAGAGATCACGTACATCTTGTTCTTTTTATAGATTAAGTGGTGACCATGCGATATTCCGAGGACAACCTGCCCTTCAAAAGTTAGGACTTTCCAAAGTTAAATATGTAATACCGCGTTGCTTTTTCATTTTCTGTCTTCATTTTCATGTCCTTTCTCCTACGTTTTTCTCGTTTCTGTTCATTTGTTTCCATTTTGACACACACACTGAATACTTGATCTACACAGAAGACACTTCAAGTGCTTGCAGTATCTCCCATGAACTGACTGTGTGCTGATGTTTACTGCGTCTCACAACTACGTAGGAGAGTGCAAGTGTTAATTCAATACCTACCCTGCCCTCTGTTTACAAGATATTGAAACAAAAGTTTGCACGTAAGTAAATTTTAACACGGCACACTCAATTAAACGTTCTTCCAAAAAGGCCTATAGACTATGGGTCAGGTTTCAGGTTATAACTTCAATTAGTATAGCTTAAATGAAAGAATAAAAGCGAGATAGCACAGTATGCATAAGTTGACATAGAGATAACTTTTAACACATGCAATGAAAAATGAAATCCGATAGACATAGGCATAGGTAAAGAAAAATAGAGAGAAAACAGATAAAATATGGAATGAAAATATAGTAAAAGGAATCAAAGACCCTCCAAACATAAAGTACAGTGATTTTTTGTTACAATTTATGAGGGTATTCCGAATATATATACGAATGGTTTTGAAAATCGTTTAGTTACTTTTAAATTCGTGTCCAAAGTTGGTGATCAGATTAAATGCTCAAAATTTCAACTTGGACAGGGGAGTTCTGAGACACATCTAGGATAAGGACCAGCGTTGGTCAAAAGGTTAGCACACATGTAGTGTGTGTGTTGTCCCGGGCGCAAGTTCGATGAGATTAATTCAATGTAGTTAATTCGGAATACATTGTAACAAACCATGTATGTTTTGTAGGACATACCTGACATTCCAGACCACTTCTGTTAACCGAAAATGAAAATAAAAATAAAATGAATCGTTAATATTTCTGCACTAAATCTCTAACAACAAACGAAGATTCGAAGTCCAAACTGTATCAAAATCAAAACTGTGAAAATGTTCAAAACCAAAATTGGGAAGGTCCTTATGGGCGTAACAAACCTTACATATTAAGCATTTTTAAATGTGAATAAAGCATAATTTAATAATATTTTGATTGTTTTAGGAGGGAAACAAGATTTTGCCAGACTAAAATGAGAAAATATTTCTCCTATCGAAATAAAAATAAACAATAAAATACAGTAATAAAGTAAAACTGGGCGTTTCTATCAATTTATCAGTTTGGATTCCGCATATTGCAAATATAATGTTGTAATAATTACTACGTTTAATGAGCAAGTGCTTATCAAATCACCAGAGTTAGAATAAGCACACGCGCACACAAAGAGTGTGGGGAGTAAAAATGAGTATGAGAGAAAGATAAATTAGAGGTAGAAGAGGAAGAGACAAAGACAAACTAAAACGCTAAAGAGGAGAGGATTAGAGGAAGATGGGCTAGATAGAGATAATGAAGAGGTACAACAAAGGAGGGAAATAGAAAAATCGAGAAGGGGACACGGGAGATGACTTGCGAGAGGACGAAATAGAAGAGATAATCAAAGAAACTAAAGTCTAATAAAGCTCCAGGCGAAAATGGAATAACTGTGGAATCAATCAAACACGCAGATGAATTATGAAATGTATAATCTGATTAGAGAAATACGGCGGGAGAAGAAATGAATGAAGTATAGGCTTATTATGTCCAATACATAAGAAGAGAGACAAAAGGGATTTCGTAAACTATAGTGAGATAACGTTGCTAAACACAGTGTACATAATTCTTTCAGGAATAATCATTAATAGGCTCAAAGGTACACAGGGAATATCAGTGTGGATTTAGAAAAATAGAAGCACGACAGACCAACCTTTTGTGAACTTACAAATCATAGAAGACAATTATGAATATGGAATTGACCTGTATATACTATTTATTGATTATAAGCACGATTTTCATAGTGACAACAGGAAGAAATTGATACAGGTATTAGAGAACTTCAATATCCTGAGTAAGGTAATTAGGCCAAAGAAAATGACATTGACTCATACTACAAAGTTAAAATAGAAAAAGATATAAGCGAAGAGCTTGTATATTTAAGAGGAGTTAAACAAGGAGACGGCCTGTCGGCAACACTATTCATTTTAGAGTTACATCACTCTATTAAGAAAGTAGACACAAGAGGAAAATAATTTTTAAATATTGCCAAATCTGGGCATATGCAGTTGATGTAGCTATAATAAGATAAGAGAAAGAGCTTCAGAAGAAATATACTCAATTCAAAGAAACAACATCTATACACAAATATGAATGAAATCAAATATAAGAACACTGAAGGAAAGAAAAAACAAAACAACAAAAATTCAATTGAAAATAAGGAGTTAGAGTGTGTGAAGACCTTTAATTATTATGGTATGCTAATTGATAATCAGAATAATACAATAAATAATATCATAGAAACAATACACAGAGACAGCAAAGCATATAATAGAAAATAAAGAAACAAATAAAAATCTTAAAGTAATCATATCCAAAACTTTTATAAGACCAACAGTGACCTACGGAGCAGAGGTGTTTGCTCAGTGACGAAAAAGTAAAAACATAATTTACGAATATTTGAAATGAAAGTAATACGGAAAATATATGGAACAAAGAAATAAGGATTGCAGAATATTTACAAAAAAGAAATAAATATATTTTTGAAAAACAAAAAATATTAGATTTATTAAAGCAAAGAGACAGAGATGGTTAGGACACGTGAAAGGACGAAAGAACATAAAGATAATTCAACTGCTGAAAAATGTTAATTCAACAAAGGATTTTATCCAAAGGAAAGGGAGACAAAAACAAAGATGATGAGACGATGTAAGAAAGTACCTACAAATAATGAGGGTAGCTAATTGTAGAGTAAAAACTAGAAACAGAGATCTGTGCAGGTAGAGGAACCACAAGCCCAAAACGAGATGTAGTGCTGAATGGTAACTAGGTAGTAGATAAGTAGCACATAGAAGAATACAAGAAAGGAAATTACCTTTCAATCTCGAGGCTAATTCTCTTGTGAACAGAATGATAGCCAACTTACTGCGACAATATTTCAATGTTTCTGAAGAAAGCTTTGTAGAATTAAGGTCTTGAAAGTCTATATCAGCAACTGGAAAAAAGAAATTAATCACCATATGATTAATAAGAAACAACATGAGATACAATCAATTTCTTGTATACGGAACCAATTTCTTCTATTTAATATAATTATTATATAATTGAAATTGCTTATCATCAGGCACTGAGATTTGAGATATTGAAGTGATCTCCTGCTGCAATGAAACATATTAGTTACTTAACGACGAATAATACAGGTGATTTGTAATATTAGATTGCATGTTCAGTATTGTGTGTAAGGCTGCATAGTGTTCTATGACGATAATGATTGGTAGAGTCTTCAGTGTTGTCCGTAATATTTGACATACATTAAATATGTGAAGCTCTGAACTGTATATTTACCTTATCAGAATATCTTGTTTTGATGTAGTCCTTGACATTAAAGGAAACGACATACGTATGTTCTTAAACCACTTTAATATTATTAAAATAATTAATTTTTATTGGTACATCTTACAATTAGAACTCAATCACTTTCACTACGAGTGTTATCTTAAGTTTGTCTACTTAGTTGTCTCCTTATACATTTATATCTAAGTTAAGAATCAAACTTATGTAGCTCAAATACTACTTGCGATTCAGTTCAAGAAATGCATCATGTTATGAACAAGCAGTGTTTGAGCTAATAGATTTTGAGGAAATCAAAACAGAAAACTATTAGAAAGAGAAGAACATTTTGGATAAGTCCATGCTACTAAAGACGATAGAAGAATTCTTTCTAAATGCGTATAAAACACTTACAGATTGTAAGCGTTATTGTCCTTCAACGAGAATAATCAAAGGTTATAAAATCGGAAATCAAAATTAAACTAAGGTTTCCTAGTTGAAAGAATAAGGGACATACGGAACGCCAACGGGTACATACGGGAGAGAAGCACTCAGTCCCAGAGGAGCATGACTTGTGTTCCAGACCGTCAGTTGTAATTCGAATAAAGGATCTGAATACATTCAAAATGAAAATACTTTTAAAAAATTGCAACTCGTGTTCAGCGAGCAAACAAATTAGTATATACTCAAACTTAATTGAACAATACTAATAATACACAAATTCTGCTGAACTGAATTAGCGCAGAAAATTTATCAATATCAGAGTAGTTCCTTCAACTGGAAAGTTGACGATTACAAATGGGAAAGAAGAGACTAAAACGCGCAATAATACATATCGAAGATGACTCGACTCAGCAACGCAAAAAAATTTCGAAAGTGAACGGAAGCGAACCACGATAATAAATCGCACAATTACCGGAAAACAAGAGGACTAAGGAAAGGACCTTGGAATTCAACGCAACTTAAAACAAATTCCAAATTGAGGCTCACAAACTAAAAGAAAAAACAAAGAGGTAACACCATACTTCAACAAGAAAGAGAGTCACTAACAGCAAAAAATACCTCGTGTTCCAACGCAGAATCACAACTCCACAGTTTGGAACATGAATGCCAATGAACGCAGAATTGAATCCGATTACAAAAGTAATCGAAAACTTGATATTCAGTTTAATTCATCTATTTCATAAAGTTACTAGATTTAGTTACTCTATTTAACCCATTCTATGCTGTTAACTCCACAAATTAAAACATCTCTACACTTTACTACTCAATCTACTTCCCATTGCATTAAGGGACAGATTTCTACACACTATCTACTCACTCCAATACATTAAGAGCTTCACTGAAATTCTTCAAAATTTGCATAATCAATACTAATAATTATTTAAAGATATTTTATCTATCTAACAGATTTTAAGGAATCATGTTGAGAAAAATTTAAAAATAATAAGTTCTATTTCTAAAAAAAAAAAACTTTTAGCCTTTTAGAGGAATTAACCTTGCATTAAACCACGTTTGAGGTCTCTAAAGACGGGTGTACTTTACTAGAATATTCCTAAGTAAAGGACGAAATATACATCACATTCAGTTCCAAGATTCTTTAAAAGCAAATGGCAATATTTCTTCACGGATTAACTTGATATTTAATATGAATTGCATTAATTGAGAATATTTCTAATACTTGATATAACAAGCAGAAATTACAACGCACTGAAAAGGTATTATTCCACACCTTTTTTTAGAACACTTAAGTTACCAAAGGGTACTTGAACATGCAGAAATTCCTGGAATTTTGGTTTGCAAAGATAGCAGTCATAGTAATACAGATTCAAGTTGGTAGCAGTTTTGCATTTGAAGCGTATGCGCGAACAAACGTCTATGTTACAGTTTTGTGTGTATTGGGAAAAACGGCAAGGAAGTTGAAACTTGTCCACAGAGCAGGCTGGCGCTGTATGATGTAACGGCTTTTGTTCCATCAATCCAAGAACCTGTTTATGAGCAGCACTGTTTTTGGTAGCAGTGATAGCAGTAACTTCTATTATCAAATATCTGTGTAAAGAGCAGCATAGGAAAAGCTTTCTAAATGGGAGTTATTTGTACCGAACTTAAAAATCAGTATAAAAGCACCATTTTAGACAAATTTATATATATCATATCATAACTAGCGGAAAACTATTGTAAGTAATTATCGAAGCTTTTTGATATTCAATTACATATTCTCTTCGCGAATAATTAGTACAAATATGATTAAAAGTTAATAGTTAGTTGAAATTCCTTCGGCTATAAATGAGAACTATTTGACAGTACAGACAAGCAGAAAATAAAAAAATACGCATTATGTAATAATTGCTTGAAATTAAATTTATTAATGAGCTTTGTTAGGTTAGGTAGAAGATAAGGAAATGTATCAGCCAGAGCCTTACTTACGGTCGCGGCATACAACTGGTGAATCTGACAAGCAAACCTATGGAGCTGTAGACACGACGATTTCCTTGAAACTCCTGGAAAGTATAGTGTAACTGAAAATATTTGGAGCACCGTTTTACGCTTTGACCAATAAAACGATTTGCAAATGTTGTTAACCAATCTTCCCACCTCCAAATCACAAAAATGACAACGTTCATGACTATATTAAAATTGTCATAACTTTTGTCAATTTTCATCCTATTTGTACAGTTCTTTAAAACAAAAATAAAGGAAAAAGTTCCTCTATAAGGCTGACAAGTTTAATTTCTCATTACAGTTTATACTGAAACCTAGTTCCCCACCGATTCGTTATGCTGAAGTAGACGTACTAAATTATATTGGCAATATGTTGGCTATATACCGTATTAGCAATATATGGGTAATATATTATATTGTAAATATATAGTATTTTGAAATTATATATTGATATATTACTAAATTAGAAAAAAAAATGTTTTTTGTTCAATTATTATTTTGTATTTCGAAATGTTCATTTAAAATATATAAGACCAGTTTTTGCATTAATTATATAATATAGGAATTGACAGTAGTGTGTAAAAAAAAACTTAACGTTTTTACAGCGTCCTTTCACGTTGTTGTGTATTGACAGACACTACCATTAAATAATTATTTAAAAAATGTTATATTCTTATTTATTGTACATACACTGAAACTCTGATATTCGGCACATCGTATGTACGTCTCTAGGATTGAACGTATGCTCTACCACTGAGCTGCAGGTTTCAATCGCGTGCTTACCCATGACTGATCCGAAGGACACGACGTTACAGCCTGGACCACAAGGGCTTTGTAATACCCACACCGTTTCACCCAGCCTACCAGTGCATGGAAGTGGTTCTGAAAGTCATTTTGTGTAATGCTATTTGAAAGCCTTGTCGTAGAGAACTTGATGGTCGTTACGTCATCAAAGTACGAAATTTTGAGTGCAGACTTCAGTTTAGGAAATAGAAATTAATCGCATGGGGCCAGATCCAGTGACTAGGGAGGTTGTGGCAACACAGAGACACCATTGCGAGCCAAGAAGTCCTTTCCAATCAAAGCTTTGTGATTACGGGTATTGTCATGAAGCAGACACTAACTGCCATCGTCCCGATAATCGGGTCATCGTTTCAGTACTTGCCTCTCAGTTTCCTTGTTCAACTTTAACTTTTCAGTAAGCATTCGAAGCGTAGCATTTCGGTTTTCAGGAATGAATCTCCTCAATTTCTTAACAAATTCCGGTGTTCTCACCAGATCCGTAGTCACGGGGGGCTAGGGGGACCGCCCACCCTAAATTTTTCTTGCCCCCTACCAATACCTTTCTTACATGTATGGAAATTAGAGTTAAAAATATACTCGTATTGATACAAAATTACTGTCTTTTCCACAGTAAAATACTGTACCTAACTCAATAGTCGTTACATCTCTTACTATGTGGTAAGTCTATTTTTAAACCTATACGTCGTAACATTAAAGTATCTTTAGTGTAAATATTTTTCCTTCTTTTTTTCTTTATCTTTCCGTTCTACTTTCTAAGTTCTATATTTTGAGGAAGGTTTTAACAAGGGGAAAACGTTATCATTTTTTTAAATTCTTTCACTATAATACCACGGAGGTTAAAATACGTAAGTAAATTTGTACATCACAACCTCTTTGTGCATAACTCTTATTAAAAAATTCAATTTTGAACTTATAATCAGATTTTATATTATACTTATGGTAATTTGGTATTATAAAGAGTGACCCAAAAAAGCCTCGCACATATGAAAGACTAATAAAACAAAAAGTATTGTAGATAGAAACTTGAGTATTGAAAAATATAAAAGGGGAATAAAAACAGTTTGTATAATGACTAAGATTCAAAAAAAGTATCGTAACTGTTTATGTTTTGATAATTACGTCTGGTAAGTGTTGTCCATTCTTAGCAATTCACATTTGCAGACGATTTCTGCAGTTTATTATCAACCGACGTGTCATGTCTTGTGAAATAGCTGCTACCTCCTCTTGAATTACTCTTTTGAGGTCATCAAGAGTGTGGGGTAACTTCGATTAGTGATGAAGTACATTTCCACTTAAGTGCTTATGTAAACAAACAAAATTTCTGCTATTGGTCTGATCATAACCCCTGTATCCTGCACGAAAGATAAAGTGACTCTTTTTTGTGCAGTTTACAGAGATGGCATTATTGGTCCTTATTTTTTGAAAAGGAGGGGGCAACATTCACGGTAAATGTGTATTGATAAGGATTGTCAACACTTACCACAAGAAGTTTTCAAAACATAAACACTTACCAGATGCTTTTCGAACTACAGTCATTTCAAACTGTTTTCAATCTTCTTTTATATTTTTCAATAAACAAGTTTCTGTCTGCAACATTTTTTATTTTATTAGCCTTTCAAATGTAGGAGGTCTTTTCGGTCATCCTGTATTTACGGCATTGCATGAAGCATGTAAGTGGGTTTGAAGTGTGATGAATCGGACCGAACTACGTGGCATTTTGAATTTATAATGGACTAGCAATATTTCGCGACCCTACGTATCCTTAAATGTATATATCATTAGCAGATCTACCATTGATCTAGCAACGCAAGATAACTGTGGATAATAACATTTAGGGCTCTATAGGATAAGAAGAATATGTTTCATGTAATATATTAGCAAGGTTTATGTAATATGTCATTACCAGCGATCTAATAACGCAAGATAGAAAGAAAAACAATAAATATGTCGTTTGAAATTAAGTTTTTCTTATTTCTGATTATTAAAATTATCAAGGTCACGTTTTTTTTTTTAAATCGATGTTCGGTGTTATTGAAATCATGAAGATCAAATCATTTCGCTCCTGAAGCCTCAATGATCCAACTAATAAAGACCGTATGTATGTGAAACCCTTGTGAAGGTGGAGTGCGTGGTTTTACAGAAAATGACCACAAAGAACCGGATTTTTTTCGCAGTTTCTTATCTTTTCTAGCTCCTGGACCATCAATACTTCAAGTGATTGCGATTGCATGTATTTACATAAAGCCGCCACTTCAAACCGAGTCACTTTTGGTGAACTGGTCCGAAACTTGGCCCTAATGACTCACCCCTCTCGGTGATTCGATCCTGACCCAAATTACTAGAATAACTGTGACCCTGCCAACTCCCCACACACGATGATTAAGTTGACTTTATTGATCCGGTGACCGAATCTTGAGCCGGTGACCTGGTCTTGACGCGATTTCACCTGGACCTGTTCCTGTGGCTTGAATCAGTCAGTATTCTCATTTGTGATATCCCTTGAGAAAGCTCATGTATCTCAAATTACATGTACCCATCTATGTGCGTTGTACTGTATGCCTAGATATCATCATCATCATATTCAGCCGTTTTCTGTCCACTGCTGGATGAAGGCCTCCCCCTTTTCTTTCCACATATCTCGGTCTGCTGATATCCTCATCCATGTAGCTCCTGAAAAACGCTTGATTTCATCTACCCACCTTACATTTGGACGTCGTCTCGGTCGTTTCTTTTCTCTAGGAATCCACTGTAGTACATTTGTCGTCCACCTTCCATCTGTTCGTCTAGCTATGTGACCGGCCCATCTCCACTTCATCTTCTTCGCAGTCTTGATTACATCCTCTACCTTTGTTTGTGCGCGAATCCATTCATTTGTCTTCCTGTCCCTCCTGGTTATTCCTAGCATGCACCTCTCCATTGCTCTTTGTGTGACTCTCAATCTTTGAGTCGTTTGCGCATTCAATGTCCAAGTTTCGCAGCCGTACATCATTACAGGTAAGACACATTGATTATAAACTTTACGCTTCAGACACATTGGAAGTTTGCTTTTGAAAATAAATTGTAGTCTTCCAAAAGAACTCCACGCCATTTTACATCTTCTATTTATTTCATCAGTTAACTTGGCATTCGATGATTTGAGCTGGCCTAGGTAAACATACTCCTCAACTATGCCTATTGTCTCTCCGTTAATCTTCACTTCCTTCTTTGCAGCATGTTGGTTGTACATTACTTTTGTTTTATTTAAGTTCATTTTAAGGCCTATTTCCGAACTCTCGTTACTCAGTTCTTCCATTCTGGTTTGTAGTTCTTCTGCACTTGAAGCAAACAGGACTATATCATCAGCGAACCGTAGGTGATGAAGATATTCGCCATTAATTTTAATTCCAATTTCATCCCAGTTTAAATTCTGGAACACTCTCTCCAGGACCGCAAAAAACAGTTTTCGAGAAATTGAATCTCCTTGCCTTACCCCTTTTCCAATTTTAAATTTTTCACTGTCTTGATGCAGTCTAATGACAGAAGTGGCAGTCGAGTAAATGTTTCGCAGTAACTTGATGTATGCACTTTCGATGCCTTGATGTTCAAGTGATTTAAGTACTGCTGACAAGGAGACCGAATCGAAAGC
>JAGDQP010068119.1:567-11063 GCA_022664845.1 Lepisma saccharinum
TATGCAGTAATTTTTGAAAATTCAAAACCTCGTATTTTATGCATATTGGGAGGACCAAAACCTCTGGTTTAGCAAAATATTTTTAAAAATATTTTTTTTACATGTTTTACACTTTTAGAAAAATAATACATTGTAAAAATTGTAACTTTGATATCTAAGCTTCAATATATTATAGATATGCAATTTAGTGATAAATAAACATATTACCAAAACCCTCACGAGCATTATTCATCACAAGTTTGCAAATTTATAATCTGCTCAAGCTCAGATATCATGGTTGAAAGTTTACAATATGTTCTCTTTACATAAGTGTATAACATTTTTGTTTTTAATATTTTTTCCGACCAGAAGTTTTGGATCTCCAGCACGCACAAAATACGAAGCTTTGGAAATTCAAACATTCATGAAAAATTGGGAGAAGGCAGATGAGCAACTCGAACCTTCAATTTGCCAGAGAACATCGTCAGTAGCAACAAAGACATCGCAATTAATGGGAAATGCAGCTTTTTTCCAGGCGTGCCTAATCATTGTTTTGAAAATTGGAGCAGTGAACTGATTATGAATAAGTGCGTGAAGCTTGATAATAGTATTGTTCTTGTGAAACTCTGTATCAATATTATCGAGCAAAACTCGCTCACAAAATTGTTTGGCAAAACAATATACATCTAAAGGCTGGACCAGCGACGTAGTACCAAGCGGAACGGTACTATTTCTACATATTTATTTGGAATTGGAAACTGATAGAGAGAAAATCAGTCAAGAACTGAACAAGATTTCGTTTCATCTTTGGGAGAGAGTCAATTATCCCACCATTTTTCAAGATTATTCTTGTCCACTTTGCCAGAATCGGAACACGTTTCATATACATTTGGATGTCGAATCAGTTTTTGTTGCACAATGGGACCAAAGGCACCACTTGGTTCACTTAAGACAATAAGAAGAACGGAAAGTAGTTTGCTTTCCATAGAGACAATGATCTGAATACTATATGAATGCGATATTCCAGACGATGATTTTAATCCTACAATCGTGCGTCTTTCACTCATAATATATAGTGTGCGATCGCTGTGAATCTCATAAGTGTATCCAGATTAGTCAACATTTAGAATTTCAGCTGAATAATACTTTTAGGACGATATTGTTGGTGAATTCAATACCAAATGCGATCATAGAATTCTCAATCTCTTCTCCTCACTGAGCCTGTTTGTACGCCACAAAGCGCGTCACTTTGCAAGTAACAATTTTGTAAGCTCTCCTGAAATTTCAAACCCAGGTTGTTCCACTTTTCAAATCAGTTAACCAAAGCTTGCTAGCTTTTGTACATACCCATCGCCTGCTATCACTATCATGGACAGCTATTAGATTATTTCTTCTCTCTTGAAACTTTGACCACACACGTCCACATATGACTTCCAGTTTCTCACGTTTTGTTCCTTATTCTTCATAATATACCTGATACCGCGATAGATAGTTCTTATCTTTTACTCTCTTAAAGTGGTGTATGATTGTCTTCAGTGACCCTCCTCTGTTTCTAGCTTCAATTAAGTTTTTGACATAATCAAATGAGACACAAACGTTAGTCATATCGTCACTCAAAGGCTCATAAACCTGCTCTGTTTCAATCACTTCCTTGGAAGGTATTGTACTAATTGTTCATCATCGAGGACTTCAGTGATGGTTGCGTCTTCGAGTTTCTTGATAAAACTGAAAATACTATTTGCAATCTCGCCTTTTCCCATCATGTAATTATCGTGTTAAAGATGGTATTTCAATCTGGCGTATAGCCTCTACAATCTTATTTGCATCGATTTTCACGGTAGGTAATAAGCACATATACACATCAATACCTACACAGTATCACCCACACACTATTTATGGATATGTACGATCTTAAAAGTAAATAATTTCTTTTGGAGTAGCACATTGTTCTACCATATCAATACAGTGACAAACTACTTCTCCATAATGAGACCACCTCTTACAGACTGTCCATTGCAAAGAAGGCAATATGGGCAGCTAGAAACTGCGCCATTAAACTTAAATTACGGTCTGTATAGAATAGATCAATTAAATTCCTGCCAAGGCATTTGGCGAATATATGTTAAAAAGAAATATCAGTTACACTTACGTTTTTGATGTTGAAAAATGAAAACAATTTCTAACTGAAAAAACAATTGGTATAAAACCTCTTTATAACAGTGGTGTCAAATTTCTTACTATATCCTCATCTTTGATTTTTATTACTGCAATATTATACTATGGTATTGTATTAGGGTCACATTTTCTAAATAAATATAAGAACAGATTTGAGTTTCGCCACCTAACTAAAACGTAAAGTTATTCCTGTTTTGACGTCTATGTATACCTAGGTATATCCAGACACTAACTCATTAGCGATAACTCACGTATAACTTTACAGAGTGAGTTGAAATTTGGTACATACGTTTATATTAGGGTCGAGAAAAGGTCTATTGTTTTTGGTTCAAAAAGGTTTAAGGTAAGTGCAAAAAAACTACACCAATGCATTTATGATAAAATTTTACATGAATTTTATTATCACTTGCACTAATTAAAATTTGAGAAGTATCTTGAATTGAATATGACGAATACAAAATGGCGGACGGTGAGTGTAACATAATATGTCAAAGAAGCAGCATTTGATCAAATGTGTTTTGTATATTCATATCCAGTTCTATCTAAAGGTTATAAAATCAATTTTGTGCCTGAGCGTAATAGTAGTTTACAATAGCATTCCGGATATATGCAGGCTCAGAAATATTCAAATTATACGTATGGGTCGCTAAAATTAACACAATACGTATTGGGCCGGTAGCAGTTTAATCAATTTTAAAGAAATCCCGGCGAGAGACTTAGCGAATGTACCTTGTAACTCCAGTTGGGCAAAAGCTCCTGCAACATCACTGTGATATACCGCAAACTCTCAATGTACCCTTCATTATAGGAATTGATTGAATTCCTCAATTGTTCGAGGATCATTTATTTTGAAAGTATATTTGGTACTCCACTTTGATTGGAATGTATACTTTTCTCATTAGGTTTGACATTTTTCTCACTATATATTTTGTTAGAAGCTAGATTCTACGTTTGGTAACGATATTAATATGCATTGTTACATTTATTATACTACATTTTTGGGTAATAATAACCCAATTACTTCTGCGAAAGCATTTTCAGTTTCTTTCCAAGTACTTAAATTACTATATACTTGTGTTAAGTATGGCACAACGTATTTTCAAAAATGTTTATATCAGTTTACATTCGATTCGTTAAGTCCGCTAGACGCGTTCGTATTCATAAACGCTTCAATTATTTCTAGTTCAGTAAAATGTTTCTTTAGTTCGGCTTTTTATTCTGTAGATAACATATACCAGTCTTCTTGTTTTCTAGAATATCTATTTATTTTAACGTATTGTTTTTATATTACTTTTTGTATTGATCTTGGACATGCTTGTAAATATTTTTCATGTAAAAGTTTCCCTTTTGTTATTAACAAATTGAAAGATTTTGCCTAATTCTCTTGTTCATTCTTGAATTAAGTGGACAAATTTAGGTTCTTGATATCAACCACCGTTTGCACTTTACTTCTTTCCCCTATCAGTTTAACGTGCTGAGTGTGTATTTCCTTGATCACTGCCTGATATTTTGAGCTTGCAGTAACCATTTCTGGTCCATTGCATTATCGTATTTATTTAAGTTCAGTATTTCTAACGCTAAAACATTACACAAGTATTCTTCTATGAGATGTCCATTTTCTGCGCCAGATGGGGAATATGGGCACATTACAGCAGTGTCATTGAGTACAAACGTGATAAGTCATCTTGATTAAGTCACCTTGACACTTTGATTAAAAACACATCTCCAAATGAGATATGGTCTCTTATTAATGTAAGTAACCATGTGTGTGTGTGTGTCACTATTGTAGTATTTTCCATGTTCTAATTCGGGATTTCCCATTCTTTCCCTAAAAATTCTTGTATGCATACACCATCCAGGATGTTTTTTTTACAACTAAGCAATTTTGGACTCTATACTTTTTGTCGATGACGTTCTGCACATATTGAAGCCTGCAAATTGTAGATTTTGCATAAAACTAAACGATCACTACTTTGTAGTGTATCTATAACTTCTAATAAATCTACATCACCCGCTTACACGAATACTTGATTCAAGGCATTCAACGTTAGCAGCTTTTCGTCCTGTTTTATTTTTAAAATCGCATATTCTAAAGCAAAGTTAAACAGTAGTGGTGACAAGGCATCACCTAGTTTCAATCCGTTGCGAATCTTGAAATTATCTGACATATTATTACCTAACCGTACTCTGCTTTTGGGATTGCTGAGACACATCCTCACTAGTTGAATCAGTTTTTCCGGAATTCCGAATCGTACCAGGATACTGTATAAAGATTTTCTTTGATAGAATCATAAGCGTTTTTTAAATCAATGAATCTCTTGTGAACAGTTAAATTGTATTCCTGTTTCTTCTGCAAGGTTTGTCTCAAGGCCACACCATGGTGCAACGTGGATCTGTTTCTTCAGAATCCACTTTGGTTATCCCCAATTATTTCATCTACGTATACACTTAGGCGAGTTAGCAGTATATTACTCAGTACTTTGTAATATTTTGGTAGTTATCAAATTCCGCGGTAATTATTACAGTTTGATGTATTGTCTTTTAAATCAACAGGAACTATTCACCATAACATAACAAATCTCCCTGTGTTTTTTTCCCCTTGATTTCAGTGAAACAATATGGGATACTAAAATTTCTGCCTAACTTTACTGAGAGTTCCTAGCAACTTGTACAAAATGTTTAACAGTGTATAAGGAAACTTCTGATATAGATATAAGTCTCAACTCTCCGCGTTCGATTCTCGCCTGGAGCAAGAGTATTTGAACTTAACAAGCTATTGTATCATAAATTATATTTTTGGTATAGTTCAAGTATTTAAGATCCTTAAGAAATAGCGTCTTACTAGTCTTCTATCGTGCCGCACAAGGTATTTAATTTTATTTACTTCCAGAGGCCTAAATTTGAGTCTCATGAAACCAGTAGGTTCTCGAGGAAATAGCCTCTTCAAAAATTCCTTAATTTTGTGAGTTAAATGCATATTATTATTGTGCAACTTTGGCCATATCGTCGACAAGGAGTCCCAGTTGAGTGAGAGTATGATCTGATATCGGAGTGCCGTTGACGTAAACTGAATGTAGAATAGGGCTTAGAGCTGCACCGTGAGAGACGCCTCTTCGGATCCGTATGTCATCTGATAAATCATTACCTACTTTGATTTTTGTGGTTCTGTTAGGGAATTTATGATCCATCTTTTAATCGTTGTTGGTAAGTTCAGAGAATAGACCTTATATATTAGACCGTCGTGCCAGACGGTGTCGAAGGCGGATGGTAGGTCCATGAATGGCAGCAGCTTTCATGTTCTTGTTTAAGGAGATTTGTTTGTATGTAACAATCATCATAACTTGGTCGATCGTTGATACCTTAGTTCTAAATCCTTCTTGAAATCTATTGATGAGACTAAAATCTTCTAAAAGTCGGTTAAGTCTTTCTGCTATAACGGTTTCACATATTTTGGCAATAGTATTAGTCAATGTAATATATCTGTAGTGAGATATATAGAAATTATTTTTATTTGGTTCTAAAATAAAAATATTGTCCGTGCATTCTTCCAATTTAGTGGCACATATCCAAATTTAAAAGAAGCGTTAAATAACTGTGTAAGAACTGTGTTAAGTGCAATAAATGTGGACTTCTTTGTAGGAGTATATAGGGTATGGCGTCAGGGGCTGGTGCAGTATTGTTCTTTTTAAAATATTAATAATTTCTTATGTTGTTATATCGTGCAAAAGGGTGTTGATGTTGTCATTGTTATTGTCGATTCTATCTTGTAGTGTCAGATCTTGAAAGTGGTGTTATTGTTCTAATGGTGGCTGCCGTATCTGAGATTTCCCGTTGTAAGTCCTCATTAAGTGTAGAATGGTCCTTCACTGTTTTTGTTCTTTAAATTTACTTAGAATATATTTATTACATCCTGGTTTGATAATATCGGTGTGTTATCTAATTTATTAGGAATGGCGTTAGTTATGATACGGTAATACAGACAATTTTTCAAAACCTTTAGGGAAGGCCGAAAGAATTGCCATTGTTCTACGATTTTCAATTTATTTTGAATTACTTGACTTCAGTATTAGGCATACTAGAGTCTCTTTCCACTGTTGTGGAAATTTGTATGTGAGTAATGAAAGATTAAATATTATATGTAACGGCTATTTCAATAGCTCAGCACATCCTTTCACTACATAAGGAGGCTTGCCATTTGGACCAGTCACCTTTTTGGCTATAACTTCCTAATTTTAATTTCTACCTATTTCATACCTATGTAGGAAATCGGTAGACTGTCAAGTCGATTACTTGAATACAATCTCCTATTTCCATTGTTTTCAACTCAGTCCAAATATCTCTGTATATGGAATGAAAATAGGAAGCAACAGTCTTAGATATATTCTTGTTACTGTGACAAGAATCGATATACTCTTATAGAGATTCAAATTGGAATTACCAGCTTATTGTAAAGTAATCTTCAGTCTAATGTTTCATTGTTTAGCCTTATATTTTAATTAAAGGTTAAGGTGGGAAATCATACATCTTTAATCATGCTTTGTCGTTGATAATTAATATCTTGTAATTATTTAAATATTTTGTGAGTTTTCAAGGAAGTATAATAATGATTTCTTATTTGCTTTTGTAATGGCGTCGATAGATTTTGCTGGAGGCTTCTTTGCCTTCCTGAGTTTCCTTTGTATTAGAAAACGGGAAAATCCCTATTCTCATATAATGTTGTATTTAACCCGACATTTAGACGCCAGACTAGGTATCAGAAGTCGATTCTGCATGATTCTAATAACCTTATATGGTAATGTGTTAAGATCTACGCAATGGCGTAGTGAAGTTATTTGTTACTCTATGAATGCGTATAAGGTCGATTAATATTAATGTTCTTATTATTCATATGAACCTTAAGCATTATTACGTGATTGACCTGAGTAATTTTGCAATGCTCCATGGGTAATCTTGCGTTTTCTACTGCTTGATGGTTGAGCAGAGCTCCAGAACCAACTTTGACTTAGAAGTGCCAGTTTCACGTCGGTTGATCCAATTATTTCCCGTGTTCTCGTGTGAAAAGGATCAGAGATTGCATGTATCTGGTGTCTCATATACTCTGAACAGTCGACCCTTCTTGTTTCTGGATGTTTATTTCAAATACTAAGGTTTGTCATAGTTCTAATTTGGTTCGAACAGTGCATGATTGCGAATAAAAGTCAAAGGGAAACTTGAACGCTTCGAGTGTAATGTGTACATACACGCTTGACCACGTGGATGAATACATTTCTACCGTCAACCGTAACTGACATTGTGCGCTACATCACGTGGAAACCAGACTAGAATCGTTGTGTACAGACTTTCTAAGAATAGGTTAAAAGTGTCCTGTAAGTTGTTGTGAAATATTGAATGTGTAATGTTGTGTAGTTTTAATTAATTTTCAACACTGAAGCATAGTGTTTTAATCATCTTTACCTGCCAAGTCAATTCATGTTGTTTAGTGAAAAGTATTTATACTATATTTGCAATGTGCCAATAATTACTTAAACTTGTGCCAAGAATTTCTACTGATAACACGGGTGATCGGCGTGGTGCTAGTGCATGTTTCAGGAATCTGTTTTCCATTCGTGTTAGTTTTGCAGTATTAACGAAGATCTAAAAACAGTGCTTATTGCGTAATGTGCTTGCTAGTGTAGGATCTGTGGATTTTACTATGATTCCATTTCTAGTGGGAATTAACTTACTATGACCAGGGACATATTTTAAAAATTGATTGAAAAGCATTTTGGGTGTTTGAAATTTCGGATCGAAGTCTGTCAGTAGAAGTAAATATATCGAGGAACTTGATTGCTGATGTGATTGAACGGTGTGATCAGCGATGTCCATTGATTCATATTCAGAGTCAGGGTCACTGAATTTGTGCGTCTTGTTTAGCGATGGTGAAACAGGCGTCTCGATGTAGAATTTTAAGGTGTATGAATTTGTTGTTTGACGTTTATTTTTGCCTTGATCGCCTGATGATGACGAGGTGCATCTTGATAGGCTGCTGGTCCTGGAACCGTAAGTATTAGTGAGTGATGTCCTGAATTATGGTACTTGTTAGTCATTTTGATGTGTGGTGATGGTTTCTACAGTGGACACTCTTATCAAATACACTCTAAATAGTAGAATAACAGTATTCTACTGCCTTATTTACACCTATTATGCGTTTGAGACAGTCCTAATCTACTACACGTAGTTCGTAGTACATGTTGTTGAGAGCTTTCACGTATAGATGGCTCAGATTACTTTGTTTTGTAGTTTTGAAGTACATTACCTCAAGTTGCGTTCTTCTCCAAAGTGTCGTTAGAATTATTCACACAAATTTACGAGTAATCAAGAAAATCTAAGGTTGCTTAATGTACTGGAGGTTTAAATGCATCCTGAGGCAAGAGTATTGGAAATCTGTCTCTAGTTTATCTAAATTTAAATTAGTTTAGAAAACGATTCAATAAGTTCGTATAATGATGGAATGTGTTTTTGTCAGGTTAGAATAAGTCATAGTCAAATAACTCTTTAACGATTTCGCGATATTTAAAGCATTCACTTTAGAAAATGGAAAAACAAATTGAATACCACATACATTTTAGATATTGAAGGAAGTTTACAAATGATATGAGGTGGTGTGTATGAGACAGTAGCACAATATTTCAAGAAGAAAAAATACGATTCTTTCTCAATGTTAGATTAAGAATGACAGGTTATTTTACATAATGCAAACTTGATGAGTACTTATATATATTGGCGTGAACGGAGCCCTTAAGAAGTTTCAGATTAGCGTCAGCACCTTGAAACATTATTTGTTACGACAAGGAATTGGTAGTGAACAGGGAGCCTTTAACAATGCAGTTTTTAAAATAAATTCGAAGTTTCTAATTTCTATTGTTCCGAAATATAAATATAGCAATAAAAATTAATAAAATTAGTAAACCGAATTATTATATAAACTGAAAGCAAGTCTCGTTATTGGAAAATGTTCGGGAGAAACCCTCAGACTTAATTTAAGCATTGACTGTGAATTGATTCAAGTATAAACTTATGAAAGTCTAAGATGCCACCTTCCCAATATATGTAAAATATGACAGTAGTTCTTGCTGCATGGTGTTATGTTCGTTCATATGTTCTTCCAGGCGTAATGACAAAAAGATGAAAGTCGAAAAACGTCCGTTGGTTTGCGGACTGGCACCGGTCCGTACAACTATTTCACCGGTCTTCGAAAAAATGTATACATATAATTATTTCACTTTGTACATGTCAGCAGTTTAAAATTGAGATTAAAGGCTACATATTTTATTTTCCAAAACTATCTAGAACCTGATGATGTATTGACCTTCAAATAATACTGTAACGTACTGGTCCTTGAAGGTTTCTGCCTTAAGTACTAAAAGGTTCAAAACCACTGCTCGTCAGGATTTTATTTTTACTGACGAATTTGGTAAATTAATCTGACGTATCTTAAAATTTCAATGGACGATACGAAGAGACATTTGCAAAAATCAATTGAGGACTAGAAGTAAATAAAGCGCCAAGTGCCGTTTTCATACTTACATGAAGAAAAAGGACAGATTAAAAAATGTCCTCATATAAAACATAATATTCGAATATAAAATTCAAAACGACTATGTGTGCGTGAGCATCACGCAAGGAGTACGTGATCCATTGGAATGATTTTTCGCAGATGGTCAGACACTGGATCGGACTGGGAAGTTATCATATAACTTTGATTCTAAAATTATTACCTCCAGAGATAATAGACCGTCTAATTGTCTATTGAATTCCGATGGCGGTAGTAAATAATTAAAGCAAACCACGCGGCAACCCACACTACAATGTTGTTCGACGGGTTGACTACTTCCTAGTGGTAAAATGTGTCATTGCAATCAATTCGTTAATAACGGCTAACTTAGTTAACACACTCATAAGAAAGTTTATTGATGGCATCCTGATGACTGTTGTTAACATTATTTTATTCACCCCGCACAACGGACGGGCAAATCAGCTAGTCATTCATGAACATCAATGGGATGACAAAGCAAAATGTTTGGACTTTGATTCTTACATAATAGTCTAACAACATATATTGCTATTTCTGCAAAAACGCAATTTTCACAAAAATGACGTTTAACTAATGCCTTATTACTTACAAGGAAGGGTACCCAGGTGTAACAAGCCGATTGCGATAAGATTGCACAGACATAGAGAACATCGAAAAAGAAGCGACACGTATTGTTTTATATCGGCCAACAACCGCATTGAAAGGGTCAAATAGGGGCAAAAATATGGGGTCAAAATGAAATTGTGTGGAATATTGCGAGAACGAGAAG
>JAGDQP010068122.1:0-11063 GCA_022664845.1 Lepisma saccharinum
CGTATCGGTTCGTATATAAGAGAAGAAAGAAGGTGAAACAAGAAGACAGGATAGCGCGAGAAGAGTTTCCTTGAAAGAGGGGAAAAACCAGAACATACATCGCTGTATATTCCGTAAAAAACCCTTAATCGGTTCTAAGTACTCATTAATTTACCTGGTAAACCACGCATGCTCGAAGGGTGGAAAAACCCAGGTAAAGTCTGTAATAAACTTATCTGTTATGCATCCATTTTAGCAAGTGTTGTTATTACATGCAAGTCGACCGCTCATACACGCATACAGCGCATAGCGCGCGTGCGCGAGTCTGGAGAAGCTGCTCAGCGCCGTTGAATTGCTGGAACGATTCCTGCTAAGAACAATTAATTACACAGAAGAAGGTCCTGTTGGAGTGCCTGAAAAAGAACTGTGAAGGCTGAATTATTATACAGACACACCTATATATATATATATATATATATATATATATATATATATATACACTCTTGGGTGGTTTAGGGATTAGTACGTTTAGTGGTCTTTTGAGTTTCATATGAAAGTCTGTGCTGTATGCTCCAAGTTGGGAAGTCAGGTTATTTTGTGAATGGTCCTTGGTGGAGTAGAATTTCTGAGTTGTGTCTGTGATACTCTGATATATTTGTTGTATTTTGAGGCTATACTGTAGCGGAATGAGTCTTGTGTATCTAGGGTATTTAGTAATTATTTTAATTACTCAGTTCTGAAATGTTTGTAGCTTCTTTATGTGTACTTGTGCAGCGTATCCCCATGTTGGTGCTGCATATAAAAGAATCGGTTGTATGAGCATTTTGTATAATGTTGCTTTAGTCTTTAGGTTTAGCTGATTGCTAGTTAATAAGCTTTTGAGCTCTTCTAGTCTTCCTGGAGCTTTGCCTATTTGGGTTTGTATATGTCTTGCAAAGGTGAATTTTGAGTCCAGTTGTACCTCAAAGTATTTTGCATGATTATTCCAGTGAATGTGATTATCGAACAGTTTCGGTGGGTGAGTAGGTTTTCTGTGTGAAATTGACAGCTTCACTTTTGCTCACGTTTACTTTGATTTTCCATTAGGAAAACCAAAGTTCCATGGCATCTAAATGTTTTTGTAAATACTTTGTTGCCTGGGCCGGTTGCCAGCTATTTGCATACAGACAAGTGTCGTCAGTGGCACTTTTGATACCGTTTAAGAAGAGGAATAAGCGAGAACACCCCTTTGAGTAGAAATTATTTTTTAAAAAAAGGGGGCACAGCTACTGGAACAATCCGTACATGTGTCCTGCTCTGAGATACCTATGCTGAATACCAACCTGAAAACACTTATGGATAATTCCCTCTACAATTCAAAACAAATAAACTAAACGAAACAGAAAAGTTTAATTAAAATAAAAAAAAAAATGTTATTTTAAGAGCCAAAACAATGTATTAAAGACCAAACGAACCGGAAACTTACAATGAAGCCCGGTGATAAAAGCAATGATTAACGAACTAGAACAAGAAAACCGGAAAAGTCCAAATATCAGAGTACCCAACCCCCCCGGGGGGAAACCAACCAAAAAATGAGGAAAATGAAAGAGATGAAAACAACAGAATATACTGCAAGTCAAGCAGCCAAGAGGCTGGTCAGTACATTGCTGTGTGACCACTAAACCAAATTGTCTCTATATGAAAGAGGGACTTAGAATACTAAAATAATAGGCCTGAGCCAAAGCTGCCTAAGGGCCTTAAATAAAATCCAAATTCTCACAAAAATAATAACCACAGCCACAACCACCAGACAGCTTAAACCGGAATACCGAAAAGGAAAAAGAATAGGTTGATGAAAAATTAGAACCTCAGACTCTAAGAAGAGTGGATACACACATAAGACACCCCTATGGGTCCGTGACCTACACTTTTGCACAAATAGCATCACAAGACAAAATGGAAAAGTTAACCGGGAATACCGGCAACCGCTGGAACAAAGCCAGAATCACAAAACGTTGGTACACTTATATAACTACAAAAAGGAAGATGGGAAAACTCCTTTATTACATATACAAAGTAAGAGAGAATCCAACAGGCTGGTGTGAACAGGAAGGACCGAAATTCACAGATGTTAAATAAAGGATATATCCACAGTATTTTAGAATAAAGGACGCAACTTTCGGGAGGTGACTACCGATATCGAAGCAAGTAAAAAAGGTCCTTTGAACATGGGTGAAATTTTGCTTAGTTTTGGAGATACAGCGTTTCCAACTTTGAGTCCAAAATCGACGGAAATGAATAATTCTCAATAAGTTAGAAACGAGTCTTTGAATGAAAATTCCGTTTCCGGAAATTTGTTTCTAGCAGCATGGTGGACATCAGGAGTGAAAACACGATGTTACCAGATTGTCAGTGTTGCCAACTAGGTATAAAGTTTTAATTTTTCAAATGGCAATACGTCGTGTTATTTGACATTTTACATCGCCTAATGATGATAAATAACATACTTAAAGCACACAGCACAGTGTTGCAAACTACGGATAAGACAGAAAGGTTTTCGCGATCTTATACAAACTACAGGTCAGTTCATCTGAAATCGTCCAGCTTGGTTAATCGACCTCTTTCAAATAATAATAATTATTATATTCCTTATATTAGATTAGTTCAAAACGGATATACATTTATTTGTATCCCAATCTATTAATTAATGGCTGACATTTTTGCAGTAGTTTACAAAACAATGTAATATCTCCGGACTAGTTTATCATAGGACATTCAAACAGAAACCATTTTTTTCTTTAAATCTGCTTGATAATTTTAGTTCTCTGCATGATAAACATAACAAGTAACTGAAGTGATCAAAATTATATCCAAATGTGATTGTCAAAACAGAATATAGTCTTGTTTAAGGGCTTTGTCGTACGGAGCGGACTGAATATCAGCGTTGATCTTTTGCACACTATTACACATCAAATTCTACTGAACGTGTACAAAATATGAAGGCTGACATGTGCTTCTTTTTCTTCTTCTTTTTTTTAAGTGTTTGAAAATCCAGAAATTCGTATTTTATGCGTATTGGAGGCCCGATATCTCTGGTGGGACAAAACATAAAAATCTATTTTGTACATGTTGTACAATTATATAAGGAGAACATATGATAATAATTTCAACTATGATATTTGAGTCTCGACGGAGTTAAAAATGTGCAAATTCAAGATTAATAATGTTCGTGCGTGCTTTGATAATATGTTTAGCAAAGCGCATACGAGTAGTATATCCCTAATTTACAAATGAATAATCCGTTCAAACTCAAATATCAAACTTAAACAGGAATTTATTCTCTTGTGACAATCACATTTGGATGTTACTTTGATCACATATGTTACGTTTTAAGCTTATCATGCAGAGAACTACAATTATTAGGCAGATTTAAAGGGAAAATGGTTACTGTTTGAATATTCTATGATAAACCGGTGCGGATATAACAAATTTTTTGTAAAATACTGCAAAAATAACGGCCATTAATTAATAGATTGGGATACAAATAAATGTATATCCGTTTTGAGCTAATCTAATATAAGGAATATAATAATTATTATTATTTGAAAGAGGTCGATTAACCAAGCTTGACGATTTCAGATGAACTGACCTGTAGTTTGTATAAGATCGCGAAAACCTTTCTGTCTTATCCGTAGTTTGCAACACTGTGCTGTGTGCTTTAAGTATGTTGTTTATCATTACCAGACGATGTAAAATATCCAAAAACACGACGTACTGCCATTTGAAAAATTGAAACTTTATACCTAGTTGGCAACACTGAAAATCTGGTGTCATCGTGTTTTCACTCCTGATGTTCACCATGCTGCTAGAAACAAATTTCCGGAAACAGAATTTTCATTCAATGACTCGTTTCTAACTTACTGAGAATTATTCATTTCCTCCCATTACTAGGCGTCGATTTTGGACTCAAAGTTGGAAACGCCGTATTTCCAAAACTAAGCGAAATTTCACCCATGTTCAAAGGACCTTTTTTACTTGCTTCGATGTCGGTAATCACCTCCCGATAGTTGCGTTCTTTATTCTAAAATACTGTGGATATATCCTTTATTTAACTTCTGTGAATTTCGCCGTTTCACCCCCCCACCCCCACAGCTTCGCCTCCCTTGTCCATCGCACCTCAAATGTTGGTATTCTTCATATCTCACCACCCTTTGTCAGATGCACTATGTTTGATTCAGATCTCAGCGACGACATATCGTGCCCCTCCCTTGTCAGTAATAAAATATGCTAATAAATGTCCTGAAAGATCAAGCCGATAACTATCCATACACACAGACCGAAATCTTACTCTCCATCCTAAGATAGAAAAGGATTTCTCTTGAGTTATATTTTCCTGAAAAGCGAAAATTACCTGCAAAATGATAAAAACGGAGATTTTCCGCAAAACCAGAAAATTTCCGCAAAACGATGAATTGAAGTTTTTCGGAAAAGCGGAAAACAGAGAATTTTCTGAAAAGCGGAAAACGGAAAATTTTCGGAAAAGCGGAAAACGGAAAATTTTTCCGGAAAAGCGAAAAACGGAAAATGTGATTTTCGGTAACCGGAAAACCATTTTTCCGGAAATGGTCATCCCTATGAAATATCCAGGCAACCGTAAATACTTTCCCAAAACTTTATTTATTTTCTAGTTTCTAAGGTGAGAACTTGCTAATGGCTTGCTGAATTATATAAAATCATTTAAATAATCATACCTATCAAGTTAACGAAATGAATTAACAGTAAAACCGAACAATAACATCTTCTGATAGTAAGGATAATCAAATGTCGTGCTGCCTGGCAAATTAGAACTCGTTGTTCATAACAATGGGAGTTAATGCAGTGTGATCAGTGGCTATTAGATAATTTGAAGTCACAAAGACAGAGATGGTATAACATTGCCAAATATAGGTAAAGACAGGTAAAGTGAAGACAGTGAGTAATAGTGCTTAATGGCAACACTGACAATCCGGTGACTCTGTTTTCACTCGTGATATCCACCACCCACATAGCAGAGTACGTCCCTGGGACGTCCCATTTAGATTCCATTACCGTCAGAATGGTCCTGCTCCCATAGTGATGTCCTAAGGACGTCCGTGGGATAACTCCGTGGGCAATACAAACAGTTCATCCCGTATGGAGGTCCCCTGGATGTCCCGCGGAAAGCCGTGCGGGATTACCTACCTGGAATTTCTATAAATTAAATCGACCTTACTATTATTATTATCTAATTAATTATAACTATAAGAAGGATATACGTAGGATTAATTATAACTATACGTCCCATGGATGTAAACGGGACTTAAACAGGAAGTCCTACGGACGTCCCGATATCCTGCCAGGAGATCCGTCAGATATCCCTGGGACGTCATTTTGCTATGTGGGCATGTTGTTGAAAACAAATTTCAACCAACGAAATTTTCGTTCATGCGTCGTTTCTGATTTATTGAGAATTATTCCTTTTCATCCCATTGTAAGGTATCAATTTTGGTGTTTCTCCAAAACGAAGCGAAATTTCAATAATGTTTATAGAAATTTCTTTACTTGTTTAGATGTCAACAATCACCTCTTAAATTTTTGCCGTATATTTTACTTACAGTCAGTATATTATTTTATGTTTTTTACACTTGTTTAATGAAATTTGGTTAATTAAAGCGTCAACTCTCCTTTTATATTTTTTTACATTTGAAAAGATTTTTGTAAAATAGTAGTGTCGCGGATTTTCGCTTCTAAAATATAGCAAACCTAGATATGTAATCAGCTCGAAGTGTGTGCTGCCATCTTTTGAGGTTATATGAGAACTACCTTGTGTACAGCACGACGCTGACTCACTCTTTATTGAACAAAACACACTGAAATCATTGGAGTTTCCGTGTGAAAACAAACCAATTAAAACACATTATTAGGTTTTACTTTAGAGATATCTTTAAATCAAATTAAACGTAATCTAACACTAAGCCCCTTATTTAAACGGTTTCAGATATGATCCTCTTTGCTTTAAGCAGCGTTTTGTTGCTTTAAACCTGAAAATAACTGGTTTTCTCTCCTCGCGCAAAGTATATGATTCGCTTGTTCTTTAGAGTCATACAGTTATATGTTTAGAGTAATTAATTTAAAATAATATTAGCTTCTTTTCCCATTTAAATAGAAGAAACTTGACACTTTGTATTAGATGTGAAAAAGTCGCATAGCAAGTTCAGCAATCAATTACTCCGAAGAAAAGAATTACCAAGTAAAAGTAGTGCCTTTATCAATAATAGTTCTTTCGATTTGTGAGCAGGTGGCCTGAAGAAAGTGTTTGCCCTATTTTTGACTTACAAGAATTTTCTGAAACGGCAAAGAGGCCTAACTGAAGTTAAGCCAGTCTATTGATAAAACAATGTTTTTCACCCCGTAAATTGTTTTATCACGTAATGTCTACATGTAATGATGACCATATAATAGACATCGTATTACGAGTGACATCTCCCACTTTAAAATGTAATCCAAAATTGCTCTTTTCCTATCGTAATTTCAGTAAGATTACTGCGACCTCTGCACGACATATCAGAATGGAAGCAATGAAAAGAGAAATGAAATTAAAGAATGGATGTGAAGAAAGATACCAAGGAGTAAGTGAAAGGAATAGAACCAGTAAGACCAATGAAGAAGAAATGACGTCGAATCAGCACGAGAAATGCTGAAAGAAAAGCGGGTTTGTCCTCGATTTATCACAAGTATCTGGTGTAGTAAAAAGTAATCCATTATTTTGCCAATAGATGGCTTTAGTGATCTGTAGCTCGCGTTGTATAAGTCCGATCGGGTTCAACGAGATGGCGTTCAAACTATGAGATTGCGTACTACAAACACTGTTCAGATAGTTGTGATGAGTTGACTCAGTGTTGTGTGAGCGCGCGTCAAAATGGACACTAGCAAAGAGAAAATACGCTATATTTTACACTTTTTCTTCGATAAAGGCGAAAACGCAAGCCAGGCGGCTGCAAATGTGAATAGTGTTTATTGTCCTGATACTGTAACAGCCAATCACGCGCAATTTTGGTTTCATCGATTCCGTGCCGGTAATTTTGACGTCAAAGATGTACCACGCACTGGAAAGCCACGTGTCGAACATGTCGATAAAATCATGGACATTGCCGCGTCCGACCGTCATGTAAGCACTGTTTCGATTGCCCAAGAGCTAAACATTGCACAAAAAACCGTGTGGAACCATTTGCATAAGGCTGAATACAAAAAGAAGCTTGATGTATGGGTGCCACACGAGTTAACTCAAAAAAACCTCATGGACCGAATTTCCATCTGCGAATCGCTGCTGAATCGCAACAAAAGCGATCCATTTCTGAAGCGGTTGGTGACTGGTGATAGAAAGTGGATCACTTACGACAGCGTCACGTGAAAACGGTTGTGGTCGAAGCGCGGTGCGCCGGCGCAAACGGTGCCCAAGCCAGGATTGACGGCCAGGAAGGTTTTGCTGTGTGTTTGGTGGGATTGGCAGGGAATTATCTACTATGAGCTGCTCCCCTACGGCCAAACCCTTAACTCGGAACTATACTGTCAACAATTGGACCGTCTGAAGGCAGCAATCGCCCAGAAGCGGCCAGCTTTGGCCAATAGGAGAGGCATTGTGTTCCACCAGGATAACGCCAGGCCACACATATCGACAGTGACTCGCCAGAAGCTCCGGAAGCTTGGTTGGGAGGTTTTTATGCATCCACCTTATAGTCCGGACCTGGCACCGAGTGATTACAATCTGTTCCTGTCCATGGCGAACACGTTTGCTGGTGAAAAATTCGCGTCAAGAGAGGCTTGTGAACATCGACTGTCTCAATTTTTATCCAATAGGGACAAGGGCTTCTATGAGAGAGGCATCATGATATTACCTTCCAAATGGCAACACGTTATCGAACAAAACGGCGCATATGTGACCTAAATCTGATCATTCTAACTATGGTAAGTCAAGCCTTCAATGTCATGCAAAAATAATCGATTACTTTTTACTACACCATATATTTAACAAGGTTAGAGAGGTCAAATATTTTATAAAACGCATCGTTCGCCGGGAAAAATATTTAATTTGTTGTTACCGTTCTTTCTTAACAACATCTTCTAGCTGCAATTTTATCTTCAAACTTTCCACTCATGAATACAATCCCCATGCACTATTTACGCCCACACATGTTTCCAGAGACTACGGTGCACGAATTGATACGCTTCCCAGTCCCATTTACCCTGTTTGCTGAAAATCTGTAGATGTTGTCCATGCAGTAGTTAGTGACTCATTTGAAGAAAAAGAAATTAAATAAACCAGAAAATTACCTACCATTTTTAGATTATGTTTAATCTTAATTTTAATTTGTTCAGGCCGAGAAACAGGAACAGGACCGGCAAACCGGGACTGTCACCCCAAAAGGCTTGTGCCACTAACTGGGAGAGGAAACCCCTTAATTCCTCTTGCTAAGGCTTAAAGACGCCAAATATCCAATCCATACGTTCACGTCATCGGCCTTGTTAGTACCCAAGCAACTGCTTGGCGAACGAATATGGATAGGCATTAGCAGACAGCGTGGTGAGTTAAATGTCTGCACCCCACCTTTCTTTAAACAAGATGGTACAAGTAAAGAAACAGCCTCGGAGGAAACATTGCCTCGGAGGACGGAATGCAGCAGGCAAGGTCAGCGTTCAGTCCTGCAGGAAATCAGAGGGTCAAAATGCCTGGGTTTGGGCTGCTGACTGCCAGGACAAAGACACGACAACTCGAAACTCGCGACTCTAAACTTTCAGCCACTTGCAGAAGATCAGAAATTAGAAAAATTGGAGAGTGAACTAAGAAAGATTAAGTGTGTTTTGTCTCTCTGCTTCTTACTGCTGGATTTAAATATATTTGTCAACAGTCGAGAATAATTAATAGCTCATTATGTCTATTGGTATGATTATGTCCCGAGAAGAATAATTAATTTGAGAGAAAAACACAAAATTTGTAGCAGAAGAAATATTACCTATTTTCTGCTTACTAAGTATAGTTCAAATTCACTACCCTGAAAACTGTGAATTATGTCACCTACGTCTATATGATACTGTAGAGTGTTAACCTTATATTACGGGATTTTCAGGTCAGGATATAAAAAAAACCGTTACTGATTATACTCTTATTTCTTTTCGTGAGAGCATAATTCTAATAGTGGTTTCTTAGCTTGAAAAGATACACTTGACTAAAGAATATAATATTTATTAATATAACTGAATATAATTGACTGTCATTTGGTATTCTGCTTTGCGGTACTATTTTATTATTCCTGCTTACGACTTTATAAATAAAAGAATTTATTCGGAATTGTTATCTGAAGTATATTTAATTGATAATCTGTCTTATAAATTATTGGCGACCTCGTCCTTATTTAAAGGAACTATACCGTGATTCTATCCGTTAATCGACATCCGTGCTTAATCTGCTAGCTCTGGACGTTCTGATTACGTATAATAATTTAATCACGTTCGCGCCTAAGATAGCGATACTGAATGGTACTTCTGAAAATGCCTCTATAAAGGAACTTCTATCATTCAGAAGCTATTATTTGTATTATCTGATTGACATCATTCGCCATCAGTTAGGATATCTTTTTTTTTCCTGTTATATATTTTATAGAGCCATTTAGAATACTGCCGAAAATGTTAGCTTAGTTTGAAATAAGTATATTCTAGTTCTAAATTGAAAACCACCTTATTTACATTTTTAGAATAATGATTACTACTCTAAACAGTTACTACTTTAAGTTGAATTTATTTTATTTACCGGTATTCTCGGTGACTAGTATCCATTTCGGTCATCCTCTATCTTAGATGGTGACGAAGTAACTTGAAAACTAGTTATTAATAATTCACTTAGAAAAAAGATACTCATCGCACTGTTCAGGCTGGAAAGGTCGAACTTGAAAAGAGAGAACACAATAGAGCCCTCCTTGCTTAAATAGAAACCTACTACAACGGATCCTATTCATTAAGACTCGCGCGGATATCCAAGAGCCAATCAGTTTAAAATACTCAAAAGAGAAAAGGACCTCGTTATGTGGAGAAGAAAGCAAGCTAGGAATAATAGTATGATCGCGCCTCTCATCTTCCCCAAGTTGGAGTCGCTGTAAAGTACAAAAAAAAAAAAGCATCCATAAGGCTATTTACAATCTATATCACAATTACAAATAAAAAAAAAACATACAATTACCTATTAATATATATATACTATTTCCTTGCGCAAGGATTTCTCTCAGAACCTCATACACACACACAAATACTCAAATATACAGATACAAAGAAATATAATTAATATACAGCTACTTAAATAAAAAAATATTGTTATTACAATGTAATATAGTTATGATAGGGTCTCCTTCATAACAAGTGGGACATCATAGGACTATCAGAACTGGGGAGGATGAAGGAAGAACAGTTGGAACTACCGTCAGGGCATATGTTCTACTTCAAAGGAACAGAAAATTGAAAACCGACAGGCGTTGGCTTTATATTTAATAAGAACCTGAAGACATGGATCACAGAAATTGAAGGAATTTCAGATAGAATCGCAGGGTAGTAATAAAGATAAACAAGAGATACCGTATGAAAATTATACAAGTGTATGCTCCAACAACCTCACAGCCGGAGGAAGAAATTGAAGACCTATACGAGGAGATACAGCAGATTTTGGATAGTAGCAAATCGCATTACAAAATTGTAATGGGAGACTTCAATGCAAAAGTAGGAACCAAGCAGAGCAGTGACAAAAAGTAGGAAAATTTGGATTTGACACAAGAAACAAGAGAGGAGAGAAGTTAGTGGAATTCTCAGAAGCCAACAGACTGTTCATTTCCAATACATTTTTCAAGAAACCGCCCCAGAGGAAGTGGACATGGAAAGGCCTAAATGGGACAAAAAGCGAAATAGGCTACGTTCTATCGAATAACATGGAAATTCTGCGAGATGTGTCTGTTCTGAACAGTTTCAAAGTCTCGAGTGATCATAGGATGGTGAGATGTAAGCTGAAACTAAATACTAGACTTGAGAGAAAGAAGCTTATCAGAGGA
>JAGDQP010068125.1:0-11062 GCA_022664845.1 Lepisma saccharinum
CCTGTTCTTCTGCTATCTTCGTTCACTCTAGGATTGTGCACGCCGAGGTCCCATATACACAATGTTATAAGTTAGGCCTAACGCCAGTTAAGCGCATATGGGGCAACGCGTTCACAAACGAAATGTGAACTGGAAACAAATTGGAGAGTAATAACAACTTGATAAACGAACTGTATACCTATGCCTCAGTGTAACAATTTAAAATGCGGCACGTGTTTAAACCTTTCGATAAGAAACACAATCTGAAACGAAAATAATAATAATAATTCTAAAATAGTTGGCAGTTCACGTGCTCCTGTGAACGTTATTACGCGACGTCGCTGATGGTACTACAGTTTTACATTATAGTAGTCCTATATGTGTTTCAAAAAATGTTTAGTTTACTTTAAAATAAAGTATTTCTTTTAACAGTAACACAGTACTAAACCACATTTTGTAAATCACTATGTTAATCGTAACACCGTTGGTCTCATCAAACTCGGTTAAATGAGGCTCTTTTGTGTGTTTATAAATAGGGCTACGCCTAAAATTATACAAATTCTGCATAAAACTGAATTTTGGGGGTTCAGAACACCTGGACCCATCTCCTAAATACATCGCTGTGCACAACCGTTTATTTTAGAATTAGAACCAAATAGTCAAGATTCTTTATTCTGTTCTTGATATGATATGCTCAAATTTTACGATTGACAAGTCTCCAAAATCCTGGACCTCTAGTTCCTCGTTCTATAGACGGTTAAAATGACTGTCTTTTTTGTGCATGAAAGTAGTATATTTTCCATGATTTGTGTTAGCAGTTAGAATATTACTTTTATAACAAAAAGGGATAAAGGTGAATCAAAATTAGAGGGAGAATGGGAAGGTGGTTTCCAATCCCGATCTTGTGCTGTCTTTCGTGCCATCTAGCGACGAAAGCGTTGTACTTCTTGATGTGGTAAAAAAAAAACTGAGGATGGTAGGTGCTGATACCTGGCGGCAGTTGCGGAAACTCGAGTTTTGCCTCGTGACTGGATTTGTACATGGCTGACATCTGTTGGGGATTAACTACACTATTATCAAGTGTTATGGAAACATGACAAGTGTTTTTTTTTTTATCATCAAAGTGCGCCAGATCTTGTCGGTCTCGACTTCGGTTCTTGATAACTTCTCTTCTTACTAGCGACCTGTGGATCAGTTGGCGTGAGACAGGCACGTATATAGAGAAAGGAGGTCCAAGCTCCCGAAACTCAGATTTTTTTTAAATTTGTATAATTTTTGGCAACATTTTCTGCATTTCACGTAAATTTCTTACCCTCTGAACCCTCGATGGCGCTGGACCCCCGAAACCAACTTCTAGGTACGTGCCTGGCCCTGGCGTGAGAGATAAATTGAGAGAAGGAAAGGATGTTTAAATGAAGAGACCAGTTATCCATTTTCTTAAGTGGGGAGGGGGGAAAAGATTTTCCCTGGAACCTGAAGACTTCATCCCCGGTTGTCGATTTCTACGACGAGAGTGAAAGATAAGAACGGATTCAATTTCCGCATACGTAAACAGATTCAACGAGTTTCCAACTTAAAACACTGCTTTATGCCACGTTCAATGGCTTTTTAATCCTTATGAGGTGAAAGCTGGGATGGTCCCTAGAATAACCCTATTAATTTTCCCTGAAAGATGTGTCCGTTGCAAGGTCGTCATCTTATATTTTAAGGTGATCATATTTTTTCCAGTCATTTCGGGGAGAATCCGAATAACTTCTAACATGATTAGCATCAGTTTTTATGCGATTGTACTTCTATTGCAGTACAGTAAGCTAATCGTAATGGAGCACATAACGTATATTTCATTTTTTAATATTTTAGATTAACCTCTACAATATCATACATTATGCTTAAATTAACATATTTGTTGGCGTTCGTCCTAGATACAGTCTAAATATTTTTCCGAAGAATGTACATTTTTCAGCTCATCTGAGGTTGCGTTTTTCACCTCATCAGTTTTTAACTGATTCACAGGGTAATCTAAAATTTCTTTTAACCAGTGTTTCTGCCAGACCCCCAATGGGGGATGTCACCCCTTCAAATTATCTAGCACCCCTCCAACTTAATTTTTTAGTGTTAAAAATCTATAGAAATCCTGTAAAACTCTACTTACATTTCCAGTCTCTGCACCCCCTAAACTGAAAATCGTGGCAGAATCCCTGGTTTTAGTTGTCAAAAAATTTGGCTAACTTTTCCTTTCTTCCCCCACTACATGAATGCTCTATTCTTAACACTTTTAGGTCCCTTGATAGCAAAGCTATAACTAAATGAACCTTATAATCCCGCTCAGGATGTCCGTTTATCCGTCCGTGTCCAGATATTAAATCTCAGGTACTATAAGCTGTAGAGAGATGCTTGAGGTCTCGTTGGAAATGTCATGACTAAACTAGCTCAGAGCCCCTGGAACCGTCTTGATTGGTGCAGTGGTTGAGTGTTGGCATCCGATTTTTTAAAAAATCGGTTGTTCAAATTGCTTCCATTCAGTTCGACCTAGCTGCGCCAAACTTGGCATAAACAATATTCGACATAATATAAAAGCACTTATAGTGCCTATGTTGCCAAGCAATCCACTTACCAGTGTTGCCAGCCTATTTTCAATAAAATTATCTTTTTTCATATTGCGTCCATCATATTAGTCATAGCAACACCAAACTGGCTTAAACATAGTTTGACACAATAGGAACATATTGTGGATGTTGACGCTCCCCAGGAACCCTGTTGTCAGTGTAGCCA
This sequence comes from Lepisma saccharinum, assembly GCA_022664845.1. Taxonomy (NCBI): domain Eukaryota; kingdom Metazoa; phylum Arthropoda; class Insecta; order Zygentoma; family Lepismatidae; genus Lepisma; species Lepisma saccharinum. The sequence goes on from JAGDQP010068125.1 coordinate 2,752, forward strand.
GCCCATACCAAAGATATATCTCATGAACCATAACATGTAGAGACATGCACGAGGTGTCGTTCGAAAAGTAGCCATAGTGTACGTGCAGGAACAAAGGAAAGTTGTCGGGGTTCTTGCCTCCCGACTTCTTACAACTAAATTCTCAAGTACTTGAAACTAAGCCTTTCTCTGTGGGAAGGGAAAAACATAACAGTGAAGAATTGTGTGTACTTATACTTGTCACAAGCCGGAACAGTCTTTATTGGTGTAGTAGTTCGGCGTTGCCAGCACATTTAAAAAATAATCAATTCTTCAAATTGCTTCCATTCATATACAGTGAAACCTCTAGTAACGGACACCTCTATAAAGCGGACACCTCCCGTAACGGACATATTTTGTAATCCCCGACCATCGCTATACGAAGAAACGAATTGGCAAACCTCTCTAAAGCGGACACTCTGTATTGCGGACACGGACTGTGTTTTCTGTCATTTATAGGTAATATTTACCTCTCTATAACGGACACTTTCATAGTGATTTAAGGATAAACCGCGGATTGTCAATATGCCGACTGTCATGTAGAGTGTTTGAACAAATTGCCTTCCACAGTTCGTAATTACAGTACGATAAACATTTTCAACGCTGATGGAGCTGGACATTTTTTCGTGCACTTCCAGCTAAACAATATGATTGAACGGAGAAACGTACTCCAATCGGATGGTAAAATAGCAAAAGAGCGGCGCAAGACATCGAAGAGGAAATGGAAGAGAAGAAACCGTGTGAAGTGAAAAATTCCACAAAAACAGTCAATTTCTCATTTTTTTTTAGCATTTCTACTTCTCTCTCTCTTACTCTCTCCATGAAAAGTCACAAACATACGGAAGCTGTAATACGTAGTGGTTATCGAAAAGTGCAAAAAAATATAAAATGTTACTTGTAAGTTGTGTCCTGAACATAAAGTTCAGCTTAGACGGAGGAGGTAATGTAAGAAAGATTTTAGTTATATTCATACAGTATAATTCTTCATCCACCATTGTAGTCTCTTCGGTTGTATATGACATTGCTCACTAATTTATGTAAGAAAATATTGAAACCTCTGTAAGGCGGACACCTCTCTATAGCGGACAATTTTCGATTCCCCATGGTTGTCCGCTTTAGAGAGGTTTCACTGTACACCTAAGTGCACCAAACTTGTCATAAGCATTATTCGACACAAGTACTGTGGATTTTCCCCAACCTAAGTACTGCAGTTGTCAGTGTTCCCAGCCTATTTTATAAAAAATAATGCTTGCGTGGCCAAAATGCTATCAAGGGACCGGAACCTTTGCAATTGTTAGTAGAACCGCAGATCTAACTTGTTATATATTCAGATTACAAATATTGAACTGACTCAGCAAAGTGTAATTTTAAAAGCTAAGAATGTGGATCGTATTAAAATGTAGCGTAACCAACTTATAATCCTGATGCAACTTGAAATTCTTTGCGTAGAGAAGAATACATTTTTAAAGTTCACACGAGCATATTTCTTTCGTACTTGTGACAAGTACATTTTTTCTCCACATACTTTGAATCATAGACATTCCAGAAATATATTAGTCCTATTCATTGAGAGAAAGAGAAAGAAAGAAAGAACAAAACACATGGGAGAAATAAACTACAGGGAAAACAAAGAATTTTGTAATTTTCTTCCTTCGAAATCCAATCTTCTTAGGATTGTCTTTAAAATCGAGTTAGCAATGAAATCGGTGATAACTGTTCGTGGACAAAGCATGGTTTATTTCAGTGTTGTTATCGTAAAATCGTTTGAAGTGTTTTCAGACGACTTTTCGCTTTGGTCTTTTTCATTCGTTTTTCTTTCTCGTTGCTTCGTGTTGAGAATTTCGAATCTACTTACATACTTTCCTGGTAGCCTAGCCACCAGGACTCGTTACGGTTTTACATTGTATTGTATACGGAGGAAGTAAAGTTAATTTCTTTTTACATTTTTCATCGAAAATATTGTTCTTGCCTCAAATGAGTCTAGGGTTGCCAACCAGACGGAATTTTACTGGTAGGGCCAGAATTTTACCGCCATTGTAGTGTAATGAATGTATGTAGTTGAATGTTACACACCATCTAACCTATCGTGCGAAGGAGTGCACCAAATGCAGTTTTGACTGAAACTGACGTGTCAATATTAAAATATCTGTTCTGGCGATTTATCCACGTTTCCTAGTGATTTTTGTAGCATGTGCTTCGAAGAACGTTAAGTGAACTTTGCCTGTGACGGGCAATGATTAGATGATGACGTAAGCTGAAAAACTGTGAAAAATTTAAAACAGCAGTTTACGATTGTAGAATCAATTAGTAAAATTGAAGCATCTTCGAATTGGAATTTTCATGGCAACTTGAAGAGAGAAACAAATTAAATTATTTATATACAAAATAGAGCGGCAGACGATTCAAGTAAGTGGTATTATGTCAAGGAATGGCCATTCATTAGACATGCATCGAGAAGCAACCTTTATAGGCTGTAATGGTTAACAATTACCCGAATTCCACTTCATTGTTAAGTATTTAATGTTTTGTGCATGCGCGCCTTTATGGCATATTATAGTATACTCTTTTTTGCCAACAAATTTCTGGTCACCCTAGTCCTTCTTTGTTATGCTTTATTTTTCTTTGTCTATTCTGAGTAAGGGCGGGTTTCATTTCTTTGGTATCCCTTTGCACAGTTTATCTCCCCATTTTTGTTTAATTTTCAGGTCTTTTTTCTTATATACATGTTATGGCGCTAATTACGTTGTTTGTTTAAGTTTGTTAAATACACTAGGGTTTCTCTTAAAAAACATATATCAGTAAAATGTGTCCATTTTTCTATATTAAATTTGAGGTATACTAATATTCTAGTTTTCTCGTTTCATTTTTTGAGGGGGTGGGGGAGAAGAAGAGGGAGTTCATCGGTATTATTCACCAGACCTGATAGTCCATTACATCTTTATCTTGCACAAGAATTCACCACGGCGCGCTAACCAGGGATCCCTAGCGTTACCACTCATTCACCAGGGGGCGCAACGCACTGTGAGACTTCTGTTATTTACCTAACTGATATGTAAATGATCCGTGCAGCTGATGGGGTTTTAATATTAAGTTTATGAGCAACCATTCGAATAGTAAGTCAATCATTAGTCTCCTAAGCATCTTCGGACAGAAGTGGCGCTAGAGAAGTAGTTTGTTTGTATGAAAATATTCGCAGTCCAGGCAGAAACGTCATGGATTGGCAATGAGTAGATACATGGGTTCAAACCCCACGCCGGACTGTCCTGACTGAGGTTTTCCAGAGTTTTTCTCAGTCCCACCAGACAAATGCCGAGATGGTACCTTAAGAAAGGCCCTGGTCGATTCCTTCCCCATCCAGGTCTAAGCCAAAGATGCCAAAAGAACATAAATAAAAATCAAATTCGAGTGAAAAAAGATCTAACCATTCTTCTGGACAGATACTCTGCAATTTTTAAATATGAGATTACGCGACGATGGGGAGTAATCCAGGTATCCCAAAACATGTTCCACAGAACATGAAAAAAATTTATTAATAATATGCCATTTGTAATGTATCTCCTCTCTCAACTAAATAAACATGCATATTAACACAGAGAAGATTAACGCAGATATATGTCTTCTTTGCTCTGATATGTTGAAATGTTATCGTCTATCTTGCAAGAGAGTCTTAAAGAAAACCCGCAATCTATCAAAACGTTACGACTTTTTCCAAGCGTTTATACTCAGGTTCAGTGCTTATCTTGTGGTACTTACCACGGAAGCTTTCGTACTGGAACAAGATGAAAGATACACGAACGCAGAAATCACAGAAAGCAATCTTTGTCATCAATTGAGCTCTCGTAAATCAAAGAAGTTGAAAGAAAAACTCAAAAAGATTTTTTTATCCTTTTCTTCTTTCCGTTTTCAAGACCGTTTTTTTTTACAGCAAATAAGATGATGATGTTGGAATCAGAGCGTATTCAAGAGTTTATGCAAATCTACACACTTCCATTAATTTACACCCAATTTTGCATACATGTGCATTAAATAGGTAATGGGGTAGTTCGTAGAGATATTCTGGGTCGGATATATCCCCAGTTGTCAGTGTTGCCAGCCTATTTTAAAATTCCACTTTTTTCATATGGCCACTATACAGTTAGACGTATCCGTACTGAAGTTGGCTTGAACATTATTCATCATTATAGAAACAGTACTAAGTCCCCCAACGGCCCCAGTTGTCAGTGTTGCCAACCTAATTTAAATGTATTACTTTTCCAATCTACACGCGTCCATTGATTCACACCAAATTTTGCATACAAAGTCATGTGCATTACGTACTGAGACAGATCGTAGAGATAAAACTGATTGTGTATTTTGCCCCAGATGTCAGTGTTACAAATGTATTTTAAAATTCATTTTGAGCGTACAATTCACATAGCACAGTTAAAAATGTGCTGGCCCAGAAAAGAAATTCCTTAAATCAATATTGTGTTTAATCTGTAAATAAAGATCATTGGGATTGTTAATTGCTAATTATTAGGATACTCAATTCCTGTAAACATGTGTTGTAATTATGTACGATTATCATATCCAGGAATTACCAGGAGATTGACAAAAGAAGGTCAATCCGGTTATCCTCGGAAGGTAGACTAAGAATTTTTGATGACATCAACCAATGACTCACGAACCTTCCCTTCGTATGGTACCCCCAGGATTGTAGCTATAAGTAATTAATTTAGAATTAAAAGTGTCCCTGATTCCTCCACAGAAGCACCTAGCATTGAAACACCTTATTCATGCATTCAGTTATGCGGTGGGCACTTACCTATAGACTAAAAGATCCACGGTGCGAAATCCTGGGTTATGGGGGATTCCCCCCACAGAAATGATCTATCTATTACTTTTCTCTCTCACCACAATCTCTCCGGGGGGATTAAGGTTAATGTAAAGCAACGATCTGCAACAAAAGATGACAGCACTACCTCCTTACATGTTTAATGTATTTTTATCGTCGCACGGAATTTCAATGCTGCTCCTACAAATTCAAGCGTAGAGAGTTCTAACTTTCAGGGAAGAAGGTTCATAACTAGTTCAAGAGTTCGATTAATGCCGATTTTTAATTTCCTTTTTTGTTCATTGTTGAAAGAGCTTCATTGTTATAGGTTTTGATATTCACTGAAAGTTTGAACTCTCTAGGCTTGAATTTGTAGGAGCAGCATTAAAATTTCGTGCAACGATAAAAATACATTAGACATATACGGAGGTAGTGCTGCCATCTTTTGTTGGAGATCGTTACTTTACATTAACCTTAAGTTGATATAAAATGTTAGCGACCTCAAAGCGTAAACAAAATCTTGTGCTAAAATTTCAAGTTTCGAACCTGAAGGCGTCCAAAGTTATCGCCATCAGCAGAAATGACGCGATATGTCACTTAACAATGACGCAAGACGTGCTGGTTTAGCAATTCACATATCATTCTTTTGAGTGAAGAGAAAACATTTTGTCAACAGTCATCTTCATCACCATTCAAGGAAACTCTGGAGATGATGGCTACTTAAGTATAACATCTTTCAAATCTCTCATTTTATCTTTCATTCTAAAATGCCGACAAGAACTTATCTGTGGGGTATAAGTGTTGACGAAGATATGGTTAATAATACGCGACGGGTGAGTTGAAAATAACACAGAAAAATTTACAGCCTCCGTAACCGGGACTCTAACACGAATCTCCCAGTTTCTGGTCGCGTATCCTATCCATTACACCACTATGGTACAGCAAATCTGTCAAGAAACTCCATATGCCTACTCTTTCGAACTGCACGTTTGCAGAACAAATTCCTCAATAAAAATCTCCAAACATGTGGAGTTCCTTGACTTCATAACCAGCTAATACGAGCTTGGAGAGTGTCAAGGTGTGAGTAGTATTTTATATATATACACAGAAAACTCACCGTGCCGTGGTGGTGTAATGGATAGCATATCTGATCAGAAACTGGGAGATCAGGGTTCAAGTCCCAGTCATGGTATCTGTCAATTTTTTTGTGTTAATTTCAATGCTTGCCTCACAGAAGGATTTTGTGGGGAAAAGACTAACTACAAATATACGTGAATGATGGGAACAGAAAAACAAAAGTTAACTTTTCAAGGAAATGCGAATTCTTCTTTTTACGTCGACCCTGGATTGGTCGAGAGATTAATGTGCGAGCCTCTTATGTGCATAGTCACGGGTTCAAGTCCCGTCGGGATCCATTAAACAGAGTGGTTTTACCAAAAATTGTAGGTCCTATTCTCGTGCTCATCAACTCGATGAGGACGTTAGTAACAATTCAATCAGTCCTAATTACGGCCTTACTCGTAATGCGAGTTGTATAATATTTAGGACTTGCTAAATCCTCCAGAGAAAAAAAAATATGTGATACAGAGACTGTACATAACAAAGAGACTTATTTGATCTGTCCATCTCTTTGGATCCGCCTACTATAAACAGTTTGTGCTCCAGATAAATATCATAGTTGAAAATATCCAGGTCAGTCATTCCTCGCATTGCATTCCTTCTAGTATTACATCCCCCCACTGTTCACGCCAACTCTCTCTCCCTCTGAAGATTATCGTGTTTGAATTCAACAACAGAGTAACTGGTTTGACGTCGTGTTTAGGTCGTCTTAAAACTGTATCTTCTTCTGTTTTACCTCTGTTTAGGGCGATGATTCCTTTTGTAGTAGGTTCAGTTAGGATGCTTCGTTAAGCAGTATTCTAAAACCTAAGAAAATAAAAACACTCCCACTTTAACACTTAATTTGAATCAGAATCCGTTCCCTTCAATCAAAAGCAGATTTCTGAGTTTAATATTTTCGTGACATTTTGCATAATTCCTTCTTCCGGGACAAAGAGAGGGGGTCATAAAACAGCGGTAGTGATTCTCACTTATTAAAATAATTAGCTCACTTTATGGTTTACGAAACTCGCAAGTTCATCGCCGCAGTAACGTTCGCCGTTGGATTCTATCCTGGGCAACCTCAAGCCAGTTTTCTGTACGAACATCTACCAACGACGTCCCGCTCTTCCCAACGGCCTCTTTCTCTCCGGCTTACCAACTACAATGGAATATAATCTTCGTTTTCCCTCCATCCGAGCTACATGGCCTGCCCATCTTAGTCCTTGCGATTTCATTATTCTTATATCTAGCGAATCATACAGTCTGTGCAGTTCTTCTGTAGTCTCCTCCATTCTCCGGTTGTCTCGTCCCGCATATCTTTCTCAAAACCTTATTTTCAAAGACACGTAATTTATGTTCAAATGCCAGGGTTGTGCTCCAATTTTCGCAACTCTAAAATATTACCGACCATTCTGTATATTATCAATTTCAACCTTCTTCATATTAATTGCGAGGTTAGGAGCTTCTGGACTGAATAGAAACATGCGTTGACTGATGCTAAGCAGTGTTTTTCTTTTCTTCCGTTACCTCGTTTTTGCTTATTATAAGTGCTCCTAAGTATTTGAAATTGTTTATGTTCTCGATTCTCTTATTCCTAATTCTTATGTCTCCATTTCCATCATTCTTTATATTTCGGCTATTTGCCATGCCTACGTTTGTTCTCTCTTTACAAATTTATCTTATTGTGTTGTTATTATTATTATTAATAATAATAATATGGGTGATGATTGCTTTTCTTTTTTTCTACAAAATGGTTGATCTTAAATATCAGTACAGATAACATATCGATACATGTCAAATAGTGAGTTTACTACATTTCGGTCTGACTGAATTAATTTACTCTCAATATGGCATGTGCCTAGTATGACGGAAAGATGATTTTATTATTATTATTATTATTATTATTATTATTATTATTATTATTATTATTATTATTATTATTATTATTATTATTCCCGATAATTGGAAAACTTCTTTAGTTACTCCTATTCCAAAGTGTAGTGGGAAGAAACTTCAGGACTACAGACCCATAACTATAATGAAAATTGCAAAAAAAATTCTCAACATGGGTTTGTACAAAAGAGGTCAAGAATAACAATCTAACTCAGTTTTTGTCTAGGACTGGACCTATAATTGAACAAAGGGGTCAAGTCGATGTTATTTATATTGACTTTCAAAAGGCTTTCGATAAGTTATAACATAAAATTTTGTTAAAGAAACATGTTGTTTTTTTTTCACCTAAATTAGCTTAAAGAAAGTTCAGTGTAAAATATCAAGGCTGTACAACATCGATTTTTTCGATAACATCTGGAGTTCCTCAAGGATCACATTTGGGACCTTTATTGTTTAGCATATATATTAATGATCTTCTGACAAAAT
>JAGDQP010068126.1:0-11062 GCA_022664845.1 Lepisma saccharinum
GGCAACACTGATAAGTGCAGTGCTTAGGTTCGAGAAAATCCACAGTACTTCTGTCGAATAATGTTTATGCCAAGTTGGGCGCAGCTAGGTGTAGCTGAATGGAAGAAATTTGAATAATATATAGTTTTAATGGAATTAATATAGACCTTTGGAACGTCACCTCATTTTTCGTAAGACATATTTTGACATGTGCTGGTAACACTTATAACGGAGTTTCTGGGGAACCTTAAGAGTTAATTATTATATTTCGCTACTCTCCTTATAGAAGCGCTTATATTTAACTGTTAGGGAAATTTCATGTAAGTAGTCGGAGGGCAATCGCCCTGGCCTCGCACCTTAAGAAAGTTTCCTCTGCTTGTATACACCATATTGTTTGCTAATATATTTCGTCCTTTCTGACAGAAAATCGCTTAATTTAAACTATTATTGAATTTAGAAGTGAGTATAGTCGGGGCTAACGCCCGCTCCCTGCTACTTAGAAAGCTTTCCTGTGCAAACACACAATTGTTCGCTATATATTTCGTCTTTCTCGTAGAGAAATGTTTATCATCAACTATTAGCAAATTTTCATATAAGTATAAGGGAAAAGCACCCTTGCCCCCCGACAACTTTCTTTTGTTCCTGCAATCAAGGACGCCGATCACGGAAGGGCTTTGGGGGCCTTGCTCCCTAAGGTTGAAGTAGGCTCCCCTAATGGAAGGGGGGCAAATGATAAGGTCAAGTCGGTTCTCCTATTTCTACAGTACATGCCATTCGTTTTACCCTTCTACTAAGCTCATCTCCCTTTGGCAAATCTATTTCATTGATAAATTCCTCCCTGAAACTCATGTGCTACAGTACTTATATAAATTACATCACCTATAATACCTCTTCCCCGGCTAAAGGAGTTAATTCGTGCATTGCTTTTGTTGCTTCTGGAGTTTCATGCATAACATCGATAAAGATTATTTAGTAAAATGAAAAGAAAAGAAAGAATAAAAGAAAAAATGTAAACGTCATTTTCTGTCGTTTAAAGATCATTGATCGTGATTTTATCATATAAAAGCATAATTTAAGAAAAAGTAAAATATACAAGAAAAATAAGCGACATGAAGAACTCACAGAAAAGTAGTACACTTGCGCTAGGAAATATATCCTTGAAACTGCTGTTTGATGCAACTATTATTTACCATTAATACCGTGTTTTTTAGTTTCTATTACAACCTATAGATAGGGAAAAAATATACAGCGGGTAACAATGTATTTGGACAAGTTCAACAAAGAGACTGTATCACAAGTAAGACAAGGACCATTTCCAAATCTCTTGCACTTTTATGAAAATTTGAATCCCTTTGATAGAATACTGTAGAACTAACTACCACTCAATACACCTGTAAAGTAACAGGCAATGAAAGAGTGACGACTACGTGCATTCATCCGAAAAAAAAAAGTTTTTGGACTACCTCAGACTACTCTCGAAAGAAATGTTCTATGTATCCTTTTGTGTACAAGAGCAGTCTACGTAGTGCATTCAAGCAATCCACACCGCGTCAGGTACGTTTTACCGTTGGATACATCATAAGAAAACATAAAACAGAACAATTATTGCGGAATCTAATTCGTTCTAGCCAACCAAGAAAACTAACTGCCCGGAATGAAAACTACGTTCTTCATTCTGTTAACAAAACTCAAAGAATTAGTGCTAAAGGTTTGACTACTTAATTCGTCTAGGATATGTAAGTTAAAGTTACACCACAAACAATCCAAAATTCATTGAAAAAATTGGGATTTAGATGTGTATCCAGGGTATGAATACTGGTCACTCCAATAGTAATTACACAACCTCAAATCGTAACAGACCCTCCAACATTTTTACCAGTTGAAGCAATGTTCTGCTTTCTGAAAGCTTCATTCTTCTTTCGCCACACATCCTGAAATCCATCACTACAATACAAATTTATCTTCGTCTCATAAAAAAAAACAAAAAAAAAAACACTACTTTTTCCAAAATTCCAGTAAAATAAACACTACCTTTTCCAACACTACTCATATTGATATTTCTTGGAAAATTAGAACTTCTTTCTACTTTCTTCCGATATATATGTTTTGTTTCTGGCTACACTTCGTCTGAATCCCATTTGTTTTGTTCACATCGATACATCTGTAACATTAACTTGCATAACCTAGGCAAATGAAGTAGCCAGATCTTTAGTACTAATTCTTTCAGTTTCGTTCACAGAATGAAGAATGTAGCTTTCAGTCCGGGCAGTTAGTTTCCTTAGTTGACCAGAAGGAATCCAATTGTTCTGATTTATGTTTCTTTATGATATATCCAACGGTAGAGCATGACTTTCCAACAAGCTTTGCCATGTTTCAGTACTATTTACCTTCAGCACGTAATTTGAAAGTAAAGTGAGTAGTTCCAATGTTATTCAACTCAATTTGTTTCCCAAGCTGCTTCCTTGTGACTAACACGGTGTGAATTGCTTCAATACACCACACAGAGTGCTCTTGTACACAAAAGGATACCTAAAATATTTCTGTCGAGAGTAGTATGGTCCAAATACGTCCAAATACGGCAGTCCAAATACATTTTTTCTTACGATGAATGTACGTAGTTGTCAATTTTTCCTTACCTGTTACCTTACAGGTATATCGAGTTGTAGTTATTATTTCTATAGCATTCTATTTAAGGTATCCAAATTATCACAAAAGGGGAAGAGATTTCGAAATGGGCCATGTTTTGCGTGTGATACAGTATTTTTTTCCTCATTGCTGAAACTGTCTAAATATTTTTTTCTCACTGTAGGTATAGAAGCTTCTTGAACCATGCCTGTCGAGATCGAGAACCAAGACGTAAAAAAAAAAATCTATAAATCAGTAGCGCGGCGGAAGGTGAGCCGGACAGAAAGAGAATAACATTTGGAAAAGCTTAGTAACTCCTCTGCATAGACTAACATTATTTTCTATTATTTCCTAAGTTTATTTTCTAGTAACAGAAGAAACTTTGTTCTAATTAGTTAGAGCACAATATGCTTTAGTGATTTTTTTTAACGTTGTACAAACATAGTTAAATTCTGTAATAGCTGAACCTGTGGAAGCCTTCATAATGACTATATGTGTACTAAGTTCATGCAAATACAATATTTGGTAAAATCTTAATTTAGACAAATTGACCCTGGGCAAATTTACCGCGGACAAACTCCTCTTTGATACTGCATTCATATGACAGCATGATCAATATCCCCCTTAAAAGAATATACTTTCAAAATGATTAAAACCCTGGAAAATGCTATTTCAGTGAATGATCTTTTCTTTCGTATTGAAGTTGAACTCTTTGTTATAAGATTTTCGAATTTTCATTTTAATTCAGATAGTAAAGAGCTTTCTTAGATATAACGAACCGGGTATATGGGAACTGATTTTTGGTTTTTCGTCTGACGCTTCAGCCAGACCACTCCTGTAGGTGGTGTCATCTCCAAATCCACGAGAACACTCAAACCTGAAAATTTTACGGTCAAAAATCTATAGAATCCCTTCTAAACTCCACTTACACCATCCCAATTATGGTTTTACACCCCCTAAACTGAAAACCCTGGCGGAATCCCTGCTACAGAAGCATTGGTTGATTACTCTCAGTATAACTTCAGAAAATATGCTATTTCAACACTGCAAAATTTTCGGAAACATTCGTGGAAAAAGCTAGATATCTTATCTGCCTGGAAATTACCAGTAACTTGAATAATAAAAACCAAACATCATTAATTATTTTAGGATACCGGAATATGAAAGAAAATAGAAAAAAAGATTTGAATAAAGCTTAGCTATTTCGTTCGGCATACCTTTTGTCTTTGCAGACTTCAAAGTGCGATAATTAACCTGTAATTGTAAGTCAAGGGGAAGCTATATTCATAGCGTGTACCAAGGAATGGTGTTTGACTCTGAACATCGTGCAACAAACAAGCACACAGTTGAAGACAATAAGTTCATATAATGTAGAAAGTTGCAAAAAATGGCAACAGCGCCGGACGTCAAAATGAAGTAAAAATGAACAGAAATATACGCGTGTGACGCCAAATGGATGGTAGTATTGAACGTATATTCATGTGCACCAAAAAGATAGTAATTGGAACGGAAGTCAAATTGATAGGAAACTAAACAAAAAAATATTATGCATTTAATTGGAGTATATTCGTTGATTTCGTAAAGTACAGCACCGATAACCATTATATACTCTTAACAGAATGCAGCTAAGTCTCGTTGCTGTGGAGAATAATCAACTTCAAAACGAATGCCAAATGTTCATGTTTTGAAAGAACGCCAAATTGATAGAAATATAGGCATGAGCCGAGCCGAGCGAGCCGTTGACATCCCTAATTCGGATGTTCTGATGTCAACTGGAACACGAGTGAGTGATGACGTGGGAAAAGATTTCCTCCCAGCCTTTTTCGGATCGGATAACGGTGACGATAGAGCCAGATACGCTCTAGCAACCTTTCTTCTGTAAGCCAAAAGGGAAATTGTACCATTTGCAAGACAATACAGTACGTGGGCGTTAGCCAGTGCAACGTCAATGGCGTTGATAATCAATGGAAAATACCACTTTTTCCCTCTTATTTTTACTCTATACTTTTGGACGTTCCAGTCCATCTTGTCCACTCTACCCATACACTTGTTATACTCTGCGATAAGTTTGGGTTGGGGGACTCGAACATCTTTCTTTTCAGCCTTACTCCATCGCTTCACATGCGAAATAGGTTCGATTGTATCATGGTTGGTTAGAAGTTTCACATAGCTGCTGTCATTCCAGATGACAGCCAAAATTTCATTCTGCGAATCAAATCTGTAATCATACGTTCCTCGTTCTATTTTCTTCATCTGCTTGTCTGTAGGAATAGGGCATTTGTTCATTCTGTTGCATCGAACAGTTCCTGTTGCTCTGATATCGATATCTTACAAATGGTTCATCAGGGAGAATTGCGTGAAAAAATTGTCAAAATAAAGTGTGTGAGCGTTTGCTGTCTCTAAACCTATGAATCATTTTCAGGACAACAGAAGACCCAAGTCCAGTCACATTTTCCTCAGCCTCGATGTCTCTCGACTTGCCCTCATACACCTGCATCTGATAACAATAACCTGTTTCTGAGCAGCACATCGCCCACTGTTTGAAACCAAACCTCACTGGCTTACCACGAATAAACTGCTTGAGATAGTGGTGTCCGAAATATCGAACCATTTGCTCATCAACACTCAAATTTTCAGAGAACACACCAAACTGCAGGAAGTTTCATTTAGTTTGTCAATCAATGCCCGAATCTTGAAGAGTTTATCCCGTTCTTCTGCAGGAATTCTTTGGAGCTCCGAGTTGTCGTTGAGATGGAGATACCGCTTGATTTCAAGATACCTGTTTCGACTCATGCATTTTCTCACGCATTGGAGATCCATGTCTTCATCCTCACACCAAAATAGTTGTTCTTGAGGAACAGAATGATACCCAGTAAAAAGAAGAATGCCAATAAATTTCTTGATAAAGTCATTTGAAAGTTGAAAGTGATGGACGTTTTTCTGTGCAGCATACATCACAGACTGACGCACAATATATGAAATAATTGTGTCATCAAACATCTTCTCAAAACATTCTACTGCGCTTTTCTCTTTGAGTTCACCAATGAGATTATTTCTCCTTGTCTCCACAACATCAGAAGTTGAATAAACTTTCGAGTAACTAGGTTTTTGTTTCTTCCAGTTAGAAGTAATGATTGCCTTCTTTTTGGCAGGAGGTGTGGCTAAATCCACTTTATCTGTACTTGATGTTGCCAAAGGTAGCTTCACTAAATCACATTCATTCTTCCCTGCTGCTCGATGAATTTCAACAAGTCCGGGAACATCTGCAGTTTCTTCATCAGCCATAATGTCATCATCGAAGTCTTCATTATCCGACATTTCATCTACCAGTTCTGGAGGAAGTTCCACTATCTCAATAGGGCCATTGACGTCATCATCATCGTCGCAATCCCAAAACTCATCAGTATTTATTATATCAGTGATTTCTTTCAAAGAATAAAACTTAGGTTGTGCCATTTCCAATAAACGAAAATAACAAAATATGTCCTTTATTTTTACACGATATCAGACGTGAGCCCCAAATGGGGATCGAGTTATTTGGGACCGTTGTCCGTACCCAAATTACATTCAGATGCAAAAGGTGATACTAAAACATTCAGTGTTTATCATCTTCCAAGGTGAACATACACTAACTAAAACTATCCTTAATAAATTCAATCTTTTCCGCCTTCACAAAACAAGTTTCAGTGTTGGAACGAAAAAGTGCGCCTCTGCCAAACAAAGTAGCTTGTTTACACAACACGTAACATGAACGTGATTTTTTCGTTTCCTTTACACAGGAGATATCTAGCTGAAACACGAGAATATAAAGTTTCTCTATGTTATTGACAGATGGCACCACTAGACAGGTTGAAGTATGTTATCGCCATTTGGGGATCACGGCAGTAAATGGGTACTATCACTATGACCTTTCCCGATGTCCAAGGAACGTGTATGCAACAGTTAATATATATCAATTCACGCAAGTAGATTTGTATAATTAACAACTAAATATTCATTCAGAATGTCATTTAGGGTTTACGGTATTATTGCGGAAAACCATTCAATTATTATTTGGTAAGCGAAACGCTTCTCAATAGACAGTTTGATCCTAAAATAATAGTGCTAATTCAGAAGTTTAATATAAACAAGAAAAAAGTTCCTTTGAAGAACAACAAAATTAGTTTCGGAGCTACAGGAGCTCAATATTACGTAGGAATCATTACAAATGAAGTCATATCTCGGCACATAGTGACGTAAGCGTTGACCACTTAGGAAACCACAATCGAAATTGTACCCAATACATATATTTAAGCAATGTTTATAATTGAGAGTGTTTCGAAAAGACAGGTTTCACTACGTAAGAATTAAATTGTCAAGGAATTAAATAGTCTAATATGTCTTATATAGTGATAGGAATGAACTAGGATAGTGATAGGTGATAGGGAAAAAATTGGCTCAGGACTTTTCTAAAAAAATACATGCCTGACCTCGTGTCTTGTAGGGACCTAGCTTGGAATATTATGTTGTTTCATGTTATATTTATATGCCCTATTTATGTCCTTTATATGCACTATTTTACATACTGCTTTGGCCAATCTTATGCTCTATTTTGTGTCTATTACTTGCGATATTTGTGTTCTGTTTCATATAATATTAAAGTTGTAATTTCCAGCTGAAAATCTACACGTATTAACTTTCAATGTGTAACTTATTTCTATTACCCAAAAATTATTTTTCTTGTTGGAATATCTACCTTTTACAATGATAAAAAGTGAGATTTATGAATGAAAGACCGAAGTTCTGTTTTGAATAATCAACTAATATTCTTACACACGATAATAGAGAATCATTTTTTAATTTCTTTCCACTTGAGTAATAATATGTAAGTGAAAAAGTATGGCCGTAGAAAACAAGGTACAAGGAAAAACATTTTGGGAGGCTTCTAATGACCCTGAAAAATATGGAACATCGATCGATTGACCTTGGAACGATAAGGATTACGCATGATTAGCCAATTCTAAACATAACTCAATTCGATGTACATGCACTACTTCAATTGCACGTTGCTAGGCCCAATCCTCTTACCCCATTACTTATGGAGAAATGGCGATAGTTGTGACGATATATCATATAAAATATATGAATTTAAACTTTAAACTCTTATTCATCCCATGTTCTTGCTAACATAGTGTACAATATTAACTAAGGTCTTATGTAATATTCAATACTCTTCAACTCACATGAATGAATTTCTGTTATACTCCACACATCCTTTCAACAAAATCGTTTAAAATTCTAGAGGTAAGCTAATACGATGTTCAGTTTAGATCGGTCCAGATGTCACGATAAACTTTGACACATATGAACAAAAAACCCGTAAGAAATTGTAGTTTACATATACAAACAACTGTTGCAATCGTACGGAATATTAAAAATATATAATTACTAAGCAGCATTATTAGCATAGAGGTAAAGAACCATACCATTTTTTGTTTTACGTGTTTGTTCGGTCTGAAACAGAGTTGTCTAATATAAAGTTATACGAAATCTAATTTCTATTTATATAATTACTTCTGTCGTATGTAGAAAGACCTTCAGAAAACTATAACACGAATATATGAATATATCACGAAATCGAAAATTAGATATGAAATTATTATTCGAGTAATCCAAATTAAGGTATCAATTAACAGTCACAATTTCATGTTCCAAAAACATCCCCTCCGCTTTTTCTAGTCCCCTATGACAACTGAACAAATGAAAGATCAATAATTCCTTTAACATCTAACTAGAATCATATTGATAAACAAAGTTGTCAAAGTATCTTTTTTCAAATGTGTTATGTTAAGCTTCTTTTGCGCCTCACATTATTTTCCTGAGAAAATTTTATTTCCAACAAATTATATCGGCGATTCGTGTTCAAATTCCCGACAGGACGCTAGGGACTATTCTCGCAGTTTCCATGTCTAGCGCTCTAAGGTGCACTCAACCTCCTATCAAATTGAGTATTTCCTGGGCACCTTGGGAAGGTTAAGGCGGTCGATCATGAGACTGACCCCCCCACTTCATTTCGTACCGTAGGTCTAGGATATGTGGAGCACTACTTCCACATCCGCCATTCGCCGTTCACAGGGCGTGAGTATAGCACAGACGATAGCTTTACCTTCTTACTGATATACCGAAACACCTAAATATCGACATACCGTAATGCCGTTATATCAATATACAGAACATTATCGAAATATAGAAATATCGAATTCTTCTGAAATTCTGAAAAAATGAATACTAATAACTTGTATACAGGAAGTAGCAAGGCAGAGCTGAAATCAGGTCACTTTGGTTTTGAATTCAAATACACTTAGTTAAATTTTATTTATTTAGTCATTTCCGGCTCAGGCCGGGATGAGGTAGGCAGAGGATGGAAAGGTACGGGTTAAGGGCCTTTCATAATTTACCATCCTGGCATCGCAGTTTCAGACGAATTATAATAACGAATTGAATTTTATTTATCCTCTTTAGGAATCTAAAGCTCAGACCGGAATAGCGGAGGGAAAAGGAGTTCAGAAGTCCCAATGTTGAAGGTGCAATATCGGTATTATTTGCCTTGTGTGACTGAGAAAAATCCCTGGAGAAGCCTTCAGTCAGGATGGTCAGCCGCTGGGATTCAACCCACGATCTCCCGAAAGTTAAGGAAACGCATTACCACTGTGCTAAGGCGACTAGTTATCATAATGATATTAGTAACGAAGTTCGAATACTGGGTCTTTGAATCTGCGACCAAAATCACACCAATCCACTGGACCGGATATTTGAAACCCAGTAAATCCAAGTTTCAGGTTACCGGATCAAAATCAGATTTCCGGACCCGGATCCGCGTTTCGAATATCCAGATCTGGATACGAGTTTCGGATCTCGGGATCAGTTTCGGATATCCAAATCCGGATCTTGCCTATATATGCAACAGATTCAAGGTGGTATCGCCTGGACATCTTTATTTGAAGCACATCATTGAATAGGTGAACATATTTGCATTTATTATGTTAAAATGAAAACAGAATTATTATTTTTATAAAACAAGTCTTATTAAGTTTTACGATCTTCAAATAACTACCTCAGAATATACCTTTTTAAAGCTTCAGAAACATTATAATTTTATTTTTCACAGGTCAAGCGTTTGAATTTGAATCTAGAAATTTTATTGATGGCCTTAGCCACCTAAGACTCAGGCCGGCAGAGGAAAAGAGGAAAGCATAAAGCAAGGGTCTATGTTGAAGGTCCCAACCGGGAATTCGCCTGTGTAACTGAGGAAAAACCCTGGAAACACATACTTCTTCGGACATAATTGTTTCGGACGTTTTTGACTATGGATATTTTTGCTTCGGATATTTTTTTATTTGGAAATTTTTGCATTAGATATTTTTTTTTCTTTGGACTTTATGACCTGGATCAAAATCTACACGTTATTTGTTTATGAATTTGTAGGAGAAAATTACAAACTAATTCTGTTTTTTACTTGCCAGTTCACCACTATTATTCATACAATATCCCATAGAAAAATAACCGAAACGTAATACATAGTACTAGCAAATTAGAATATTTCTTCTAATGGGAACGAGGAGTTCTCCACACGTCAACATCTAAATATAGTTATTCGCAAGATGGCAGAACGGTTAGCTCCGCCACAATCTCTGTGTGTGGTCATAGGTTGAATCCCGCCTGTGTTCATTGAACAGAGTTGTTCAGAGTCCGCTTCACGAAAAAACTTTAGATTCTATACTTAACAACTCTGTAGTTCGTTTAGGATGTTATTACAATAAAAAAAATCAAAATAATTTAATCAACATAACTCTCAGAATATTATAGTGCTACAATGTCAGTACGAACAATATCTTAAATAATTACTGATCGTAAACCAATTGCATATTAGGCAATACTAACGACCTTTGCAAACAGTTCTTTTAGTGGAGACTATTGGTCTCCTCTCTATATTTAACTTAGAAACAAATAAGAATGGATATCTTTTATTCGTAAAATAAGTCATACGAATTTTAAATACGTAAGTTACTTTAAGAGACATATCATACCACTTTTTGACTTTTCGTTACATTTGCTCCGGTTGTTGTCTTTTTAAGCAGTGTTGCCAACATTGAAAGTGGTCTTAAATAACGTGACAATATAACATAAAAATATACACTTTTTACATGCATTCACTCATCGTGGCGGCTCAGGCAGATTTTGTATGAAATACAAACATAAATGCAGATTTCACATCTGAGTTAACGAATCACTTATTTTCAGAAAATTACCGTTCAGAATAAAGCCCATGAGACCTTACTGGGGTAATAGTGAAAATTACTAAAATTCCAACACAAATTTCATGAACATATTTACGCTACGACACGCAAAGACTCATGTCTGCAAGCCTCTCTTCCTGACAAAGGTAACAAAACCAAGATACACAAGACTTGGAGCAGCT
>JAGDQP010068127.1:0-11061 GCA_022664845.1 Lepisma saccharinum
TTCATGTTACGAGGGTATTTGTATACATCCACGTTTGGGCGACAGGAAAAGTTCTGTTTAGCTCTGACATTCTTTTTTGATGAATAAGTTTTCGATCACCCGCGTTGTCTTGTCACAGCTGATTCATTGTAGTCTTCCCATATGTAACATCATAGAAACCTTCCCAGGATTGATTCGGGTGTGCTGCAGTAGTGAGTACCCCGTTCTCCTGAGTATCTTGAACGGTAAAGGTGGTCGAGCACGGGACTGACATACAATACAGGTCGAGAATGTATGGATCGTGATCATGCACGATCTTAACTCTTACCTCTTTTTCACCCTTAACACGTTAAAATGTTTTCATTTAATTGCAAAAAATATAAGTATTGGATGATAATAATAATAATAATGCAAAATCACATGAGCAGAATGTTCATTACGATGCTTAAATGAAAAAAGTGCGTTAATTTTCAGTTTTCGACGTGCATTATGTTAACAAAGGATGGTACCTTGAATACAGATCTTGACTCATATCCTCCTATTCGTTTTCCAACAACAATACCAAGGAATCGGGCATTACAGCCTGTGTTCTTTAGGTGTTGTATAGGTCGGACATTTACTTGAAATTATTTATAATTTCATTGTATCTTTGGATCAGGCCAGGACAAGGTAGTTGGGCTTCTAAGAATTGGACCTACAAATGTTGTTAAAGGAGATTCGCATCTCTCCGTTCAGTAGACTCCGTCGGGACTTGAACCCCTGACCACGCGCACAGACCATCCCTGTGTTATTGATTCTTGAAAAATCTCCTCTCATATTGTATCTGATAGTTCAGGAGTGCAATGACTCCATACTTGACAAAAACGATGAAATCGAGCAAATGCTGTGGAAATATTATATTGCAGTAATGGATGATACCTAAAATCATGATGATCCTTTCTTCATTTGAGACTAGTAAATCATATTGAAAGAATAATAAATATTGGAGCCATAAAAGCACTATGACCTACATTACCGTAACAACACACCGAGCAGCTTTAACCCAATTGGTAGAGTTTGCATTGCAACCTGAAGCTCCTGGGAACGATCCTAGTGGCTGTCCATCGTGTCCAAAGATATTTGAGGTTTTAGTATCACACCAAGCAAATACTGGGGTGATACAGCAAGGGACAAATGTCTTCAGAAAATGTTTCTTAAACTAGCATATATGTCCCTCCCTGGTATGACTTATCTGAACGAAAATTAAAATTACGATCATTAACTCCCACTGTTTATATAAATATCCCACTCCACGATATAACGTTGGAACTTTGCATTTCCATGTGATTTTAAAACAGAATTTTCCGATGGAAAATGGCACAATTTTTTTTAATCTTCACCCTTGCTAAACTTCCTATCAGGGCAATATGTTGTACCTAAACATGATAGATATGATTGTACAAATCTCAGCATGTTAACAAATTTGTATAGTATTTCAACATATATTCTGTTTTTTTTGTTTTGTTTTTTTAAGAAAAGTTGGTCACTTCCGAGTCCCGGCCGTCGTGAATGGTTTTTCTTTGGTTTCTCTCGGTCACACCAGGCAAATGCTGGGATTGTAAGCTTCAATAAGACTACACTGGTAAAGACTGATTATCCTAAAACGAACTAAATGCTTTTTTTCATTTTAAGTACTTTGTTTTCATATTTGAGTCCCTCCTTCTCATTTCTTAATGGAAATGGGTAACAGTAAACATATTTAATTTCTTATTTTCAATATTTCATTCCCTCAAGTTTGAGAAACATATAGTCCTTTGTTTCCAGAAACATAAATATTTTAATGTATACACCAAGAATGAAGCTTTAAAAATATTTTGTTGTTTACTTAATGATCAACAATGGGAAAGAATGAAAGCTGTTGCAAAAACAAACGTAATGGTCCTTACCATAAACAGAAATTAAACCCAAAAATAACTAGGTTGGCATGAATGGCCAAGAAGCAAAGAGATTGTATTTTGAAAATAACTTCCGTGGTGAGAAATAAAACTTTTAAAGGTAAGTGCTGCCCTAGTTTTTAATAATTCACGGAATCACCCTCACCATAACTTATTTTTAAAGTTTATTTTACGTCTTTTAAGTAACTACGACATAGGACAAGATAGAGTAATAAAGGATGTGGAAAGGAGTCGGCCTTGGACTTATTATAGGTACCATTCCAACATTTGCATCGTGTGACCGGGGAAAACTAGGGAAAACGTCGATCTGGATAGCCGGACACGGGTTTCAACCAGCGCCCTCCCCATTCCTAAGCCAGTGCTCTACCTTTCAGCTACGACAGCTGAGTATAAAATATTTTGAAAAATAATATGCAGGAAAATCTATAAAATGCTTTTACACCCCTCAATTTTCCATTGATCGCTTCCTGATACCATCGTGTTTCGAAGTACTGGCATGAAGCATAAAGGTTGTTACGACTGGACATAGAAAGGTTTCATAACGATAGTATGAAAAATTCGTATAAAAGTGTAAAGGAGATTTACATTGATTATTGCATGAATAGGGAGGGTGAAAAATTGGATTTTCTAAAATCTAAATAAGTGGCGTTAATAACGATAATTTATAAGTCTAATATAAGTTTTTATAAATAATTGTACATAACAATCAATAGTGGATGCCACAAACATACACCATGTGAAGGATTCCGCAATGGTAGACGGATGTATATATATATATATATATATATATATATATATATATATATATATGTGTGTGTGTGTGTGTGTGTGTGTGTGTGTAAAAATGAATTACATTTCCAGTGAATTTTTGGCACTCTTCGTGTCTCCTAACAACTACGACTCATACTCAAATTTTCATTTGAGACCAGTTAGAACTAGTTTCATCTTCTCGTTGTTACTTTAATAATTTTTAGCTTTTCTTCCTAATAAAAATATCACGACACTAACAGAGAGGGAAAATTGCTAATCGAATACCGGGAGGGTGGTCAGTTCATCCAATAAATCTGAAATCAATTCGTGAGAAGGTCAAAACCAAATATTTTCTATACGCATTTCAAACATTCAAGAATGGCTATAAAGAGTTGTTAATTTATTTTAAGGATACAGACGTCTTATGTTCCCCTCTTAATTTTTCGGAAGGCAGGATGTTAAGGAAGTTTGAATGCCGAAAGGACGGGCTCGTAATCCGAAATTTTATCCCATTCACAGCATTGCAAACGAGTTTCCAAGTGAGATATATGAAAGTGTCCAAGATTTAACTCAAATCCTGGATGTGACACAAGTAGTCACTTCGTTACACATGGGAAAAAGAAGACATGGATTTTTTAAAATGCTTAGTTACTGCAAATATAGGATGTGGAAATTTTAATGAAGCAACAATATCACAAGCAGAAGAGACTGTTATGAAACTACACACAAATTCATCAACCATGGTATTTATCAACACAGTTCGGGCTGATATGATATTGCAGAGAATACCTGAGCAAATACTACCATCATTTGAAGCTTTGAGACTCGTTATCAGGGGAGTTATCTTCGAGATTATATTTATGACACTGTAACAATCCCAAAATTGTGCTCCCTTCCTCCAGAATATTACGGATTGAAATTCGAAGTGGAGTCTCCAGATTCAGTCCCGGGAACCTGTCCGAAGTTGAAGTTTTGCATGTGCAGTTAGATATGTTATCACAATGAATTGCAACTCCGTTCGAAAGGGAGTAGATGCATTATCCGAAGTAGAGAGTGACTCTTCTAACCGTGAGTAGAAATTGTTATTATTGTGCAGTCAGTTGTGTATGTTCATTGAGTTCCGGATGTCATTTATTACGTTCATTCTCATGCTATTCACATATTGTTTAGTAACATGTTTAGTTCATAATGCTTATCCGTTTAAAACTTCACATTTTATTGCTATTATAATGCTGTGAACATGTAGTTTGCAGGCACGACTTAGAGTAATTAGTAAATCTGCTAGTTAGTTCAATCAGAAAGTGCAATGGCTTTCAGTGCTTTTATTCATACAAAGACATCGTCCTGTTTATTTGTGCATCATTTGTGCAAAGACGATTTTATATAGTTGCTGCTTAAAAAATGCTTATAGACATTCATAATTACGTAGGATCTTACATATATATATATATATATATATATATATATATATATATAGACCTACAAATGTTTCTCACAAAAATCGATATAACTCTTATCAATTTCAACCTCCATGCTACTCCTTGATGTATCAACATTTAGATAATAAACTCGCAATGCTTGCGTTTTGGTTCCCATCTTCCTATCTTTTATTATTACGCTGCAGAGAAATAATGTACTATACGTTTTGTTTCGTATCAATTTTCAAACACCCTGTATGTATATTATTTATGGCAGTTTGTTGTTCATATTAAAGCATGTTTACCTGGAAATAATATAGATGCATTAAAATTTGCGACAAAGGAAAAATTCTTCTAAGAATGTACATTTTTGGCATTTTGTCCATTTTTCAACATGGCAGCTAAATCGTAGTATACCATTAACATTTTTTTCTCATTTGTGACCTACTCCAAAGAAACACCTGCTCGTATAATGTTACCTGGAGTTCAGAGATTATCAGTACTATGGAATTATGTGAATAAATACACTGGTTGCTTTCGGTTCTTCAGGCTGAAACAAACTCGCTGATTTAAAGGTTATTCTGAATTGTACCTCCTTAACAACGTAAAAGATGTTCGAAATTAGCGATAATAGGCATTAAAACGGACGGTAATCGTAAGAAGACAATATGAAGCAAAAATGCTAATTGATCAATGCAGTCACATAATTTCATGCACAGTAGTCATTTACGAGGTAAATAATTACTTGATTCGTCATCCTCCGATTAGTTGGTACTAAAAACATTTTTTTTAATTAATAATTTAACTGTAATTTAATGATTAAATTCATAATATGTCCCTTTTTTGTGTTTCAATAATCGGACCACTCTATCATAAACGTATTACGTAATATATAGTTTGATTTAAATATCGCGCTAGCTGTTGAAATCACGTAATACATTACAGCTGTCACAATTAGACAAATAATGAACGTTAAATATCATTCATGAAATGTACAAAATTCATTGAAGGCTTCTAAATTACCAGCTCCTGGAAGGAAATTATATTGAAGCGTCTTAGCATTTGAAAATGAATAATGATATCAGTGAAACATGCGCATGTTAAAAAAAGGACACATTATTCACTAGACATCAACATGACAATTTACTGACAACATAATTTGTTTACAAGGAACGCTTCTTTCATAAGAGTATTTTATTTAAAAAATCCAGCTTTGTCTGTGAATCGTGTTGTTATGTGTCAGGAAATAAGAGTTTAAACTAAGAATTCTAGTCAACTTAAGAAGGACCCCTACAGCGTACATCATCACATTGTCTCGTTACAGCCTGGGTAAGTAGCTTTGTTACAGTTTTAAGATTAAAATTGATTATCCCGATTTTAATGCCTCCTAATGACATCATTAGAATTGTTCTCGTTATTTGTTAAAAATATAAATATTAGCAATATTAGTACCTGCTCAAATATTTGCTTTCAGAACATCTCTACCGCTAATTCATAAAGTAGCGATTAAAACTGACAATATCGAATTAAAATCACTTCTTGGAATTGGTTTACTGCTTGGAAACTACCATTCTACACATTCTAATGTGAAATTATTTTTATTTCATCTTAATCCTCGACACCCAAGTCCGTTAAAATATGGAAACAGTTACTATCATCCGGAAATTTTTAACTACCTCCCAAAATTCGAAGTGTAAATTTTTGTCATGTTTTAATTTTCGAAAATCCTCAAAT
The DNA here is from genome assembly GCA_022664845.1 of Lepisma saccharinum. Taxonomy (NCBI): domain Eukaryota; kingdom Metazoa; phylum Arthropoda; class Insecta; order Zygentoma; family Lepismatidae; genus Lepisma; species Lepisma saccharinum. Next base: position 5,816 of record JAGDQP010068127.1, read on the forward strand.
TCTCCATTAAAGTTTCAATATTCTTAACCAAGAACCCCCAATCCATTGAATAATCATTTACGATTTTGCACCTTTGAAACTTGTTAATAATTTGGTATAGAGAAGGACCATATTTCAGAACTTTATACTAAAGTTTTGTAGACTCGAGTTACATCTGATATTTGATTAATACCTTGTGTATAAGATAGCCAACACCGCGTATTATGCATTATGTAAGAAATAGTTTAATGTAGTTATTGCAACAGGTTTTGTAAACATTTAATGTGTTACAGCTGTCTTCATTATCTCAACGAGAAAAACTAAATTTCTTGCATTAATAGTACAAATTTAGTAGAAAATTTCTAAAATTACGAGCTGCCCAAATGCAATTCTTTGCAGCTGCAGTAGATGAACATAAATAACTATGTTAATCACACATATTCATAGTAAAAGCACTTATTATTCACTTGAATTCAAACATTTTATTTCCTGGCATCGTAACTTGTTTACTACAAAACGTTTCTTTTCATGCTCATATTTCGATACAAAACAATCAATTTCTCTTGCACGCGCTGTTTAGTACTTAGATATTAGAGTGAATAATATAAATAAATTTCAGTTTTAGAAGAACGCTTTCATCGTCTAACTTGAAATTATCTCTACAAAATCAAGGTAAGTTGTTCAGTTACGGATTATAGTTAAAGCATATTAGACACTACCAATCTGATGTTAATGGTACAATTATCGGAATGTCGGGAATAACATCAGACAATTGAAAAATAACTAAAATTCTATTTTGTACTCAAACGTCTCAAAATTACATAAGAAACTCTTTAGCATTGTATACACACTTTCATGATATGAATATCTGATATAACTTATTGTATGCTTAACCTATAAACGCCGAAGGACGCAGCTGTTGAGTCATGGCTTTAAACTTTAATAGCTCAGCCCCTAATTAAGCTAATAAGATAAAGTTAGTATCAATGTATTCCTGAAGGATGAAGCTGCCCCCGACGTGTATGTGGGGTTACCAAGGACGTATGTAAATATCGTGTTTTTTTTGCATCAGGTTTATCGGGGGGATTCCCCTGCGGGGTTCAGTCTAAAAAAATGGAATGTGAAGCAATAAGGTAGTCCACTACACGCTAATACCTTGCAAAAGTACTTTTTGCTTATATGGGGTGTGTAGGGGAGGGGCAAAGTTGGCCTTTTTTTGAGTCTAAACTTTTTGACGTAAATTTCATCTATTATCTGGACAGTTCAATATAAGACGATATATCTTTTCACTGAATTGGTCTAGATGCATAATTTTTGTTGCTGTATGTTCTACGGACAATAATAATTTAATGGTGTTCACATAACTTGGTACGATGGTGGGGGGCGAATGTCAAACTCAATATTTTTCTTCTCCGTTTTTTTTAAAATATTTCCATCACAAAGCGAATTCATTTCGATTTTTTTCAGTAAAACACAATATTTATATTTTGTTTTACACAAAAATACACAGTGATTTCTTGTACAATGAAAAGTGTAACTTACTTCATTTTCACGCATAATATCTTGTCTAGAAGCTATGCTAAAAATAGAAAACCAGCCAGTTTACTGGAGTTCAGGTGATAGTTGACAAGTGGAAAATATATCAGAGGCTTCGTTACCGGCGGCGAAAAACGGGAATCTGATCTTTGTTTTCTTGTACAATCGTGTCCCTTATGCATAAAGCATGCTTCACAATATTCAATTTAGCTAAACATGAACAACGGAATATTGGTTTGTACTTTCCTGCCGTTATTCACAAATGGCACCTAAAATTATTCAATTTTGTTGAAAGTTAAATTCTGAATTGTACCTTCCTAGAGGAAGACCAGCATTAATGTTATAAGTTTGTAATTTATTCTGCAACATTCCTAGGTTTCACTAAAGTTTCCATTAAATGAGTCAGAAACGCTACTTAAGTTTCATAATTTTTGTTCCTAAATAGTACGTGTTACTTTCTATAGACTTTTGCCTGACGTATCCTATAGGATACACTTTCATATAAAGAGCCATAAAAAGAAAACAGAAAAATAAATTCACATGAAATTTACACAGTATCAAGAAGCAACATTTTAAATGTATTGTAACTCCACGTATAGATTTATTACATCAACATAACTATTATAAAAGTGCGATGAAATCTATTTTATATAAAAAAATAAAGTGAAATAAAAAGATGACATTTAATTAAAATTATAAATTACAATTTGTTATAACCTTTTTCCAGTTTGGTTAACTGCGTGAGAATGGGAAACATTTTGCAGAGGGTTTTTCTTCAAACACAATTTCATGGGATAGGAGAAATTCATAATAAAAAAAGATCCAAAGCTTTAAGGTAAGAAAATACACGTCATGTAAGTTATCAAGAAATAGGTACAATTGTATTTCGTTGATATTTCCAATCCTGGCGGAATTTTATTTCAATTCCAGCGATTTTCTCTTCCATCAAGGAGCACAATTTGTTGTTTCGCAATTATCCACTTCAGCGCAAAATTTGTTGTAAAACTATAATCTCGTAAATTCATTATTATCATTAATTATCAAATAACTGGGATACAATTCTCAATTTATAGACGGTAGTTTATAAATTCTCTGTTTCAAAATCTGAAGTGTAAATCACGAAACAACGAATTACAGCGAATTCGAACAATTAAGACATAGATTTTTTCAACAGTCTTCTAAAACTTACGGGTAAACAGACACACGACTACAAAATCTACTAAAATTAGGCTAGAATTTCCCAATTATTAGCAACGATCATGTGCTCCAGTTACCACGTCTTCATGAAATTAACTTTTTTTTTACTATTTATCAAATTATTGCAATCGGTATTTTTTTATAAATGTGACTCAAATATTACGAAGGACCAGGTGAAATTTGAAAAATATATAATATGCGTTTATTTGACTAGTAGTACTTATCCAACATTTATACAAGGTAGGTACACATTTCCAATATTTATCGTATGATGCTTTCAGTTTACTTTAATTCTGGGTATTTAGTTTCAAATATCTACACCCTACTCCAACAAAGATCATCGTACTTACGATAGCAATTTTCAGTTGAAAATTATCTGTCAAACTTCGGATATCTTCGGAAACAGCAAACCATAGATGGCAGGTTGAAGGACGAACTTGGAATGAAGGACGAACTTTCCTAATGTTTGAAAAATGATCTAGATTTTTTTTTCGTTTAAGTGCAATAGATATATTGAAATTTTAATAAGTGAAGAAAAGTAGCATTCATTCAAATAGGTAATGATATAGTTTTTCGAAACATTCCATACATATGAGTATGTGATCGTTTTCTCACCTACATTTCCATACGTAAAACCACATTTGCAATGGAAGTAAATATAGCAAATTTAGTTCTCGCATTCATAAAAGACTAAGGAGAGATAAACAACAGCCTTTGCAACTAATATGATTTTCAATGTCTTGACTTTCAGAAGTCTTTTCAGAAATATATATATTTAAATATATGTGTTCATGTTAGTTCGGTGGGAGAGCGCGTGCCTTCTAATTGTGAATTCAAATTCCGTTCTGGAAAATTTATTTTTATGTAATGATATATTCCTCAAAGCATGCATAATGAGATAAAATTATAATAATTAGTTTATATGTATCGATACAAGTAGTTCAGGGCACAAGTAAATATGATGTTAAAAATACCGTAGGAGAAGTGGTGGGTTTTGACAGAAAGTTGGTAATTCGCATGTGAAGGGTAAATACAAATTAAGAAAATGTTGTTATATCCAAAGTCGAATCAAGGTGAAATATAGCAATGTCACTGAGTTTATACAAAAGCAATAACCCGAAAGCTCATGATCCTCACGAACGACGAGTTATTAAGATTGTAAACTGTTCTTCGGTAAAGAAGACTGAGGTTCCTTCCGTGGGTCTGAAATGCTTCTCTCTCTCTCTCTCTCTCAATCTACCTTTCTATCTCTTGCTGGCAAATTCAATTTTTTTGTCATCTGATGAAGAGAATTATTTCCTTATTATCTATTAAGAAAAATACTTAACCTGATTAGGGCTCGATCCGACGTTCGTGTAGTATTGGTATAGAAACCAAAGGTGTTAACCACAAGCTACTGTTATAACAGAAGACATGTAGATAAGATTTGTTGTATTAAACAACCATCAGATTAAGTCACACTAAGTGGGCCAATTTATTCGTTTTTGATTTTAGATAAGGAAGATTATATTTGATTTATTTCCGTCTATTTTTTTTGTCGTAACATAGAAAGTCTGAGGATATTTTGCCTAGTTTTAAATCCATAATGTATATTTTATACATGTAAAGCTAGTATAACAATTAAATGTGTTTGTTAAACAGCTTTTCTTATTTTTGAAAGTTCATTTATATAAACTATTATTATTTTTATTATATTCCTGTAAGAATTTTAGGTTGCCTTTCGCTACTGTTAACCAAATCATTTTCCAAAAGAGGCGCATCCTGCAATTAACCAATCACATGCCAGTTACAGCTATATTTACCTTATGGGAGTTAAAGGGCTATAATGCAACTGCAGCTAGGTGATAAAAGGGTATAAAGTTAGCTGCAGCCAGGCGATGTATTCGGCAATATCGTACTACAAGCCAGACTGGCAATTTACGATCTCTTGGTCGTCTTCATGTGTTTACCGAGGCGTAAGTTGCGCGATTAGTAAATGAAGTTTGATTAGACCCGCTGATGACATCTAGACAGCTAAGGCACTCTTACTACTTCGCTGGTAGTACGCAGACAGCGCTGCGAAGTCTTCGTCAGGTTGGATTACGTGGCGTTGTTGCTGCCGTTAAGGAAAACTCTCAGACGAATACAAAATTTACCATCTCGCATTTACACATGCGAATTTTGATCGCAACTGGGAAAACGTAGCTTTCTCAGATAAATCCATATTCAAAGCATCAAATGAACGGCTCCGTTTTGTGTACCTTCGGAGAGGCACCCGATATGACCCTGGATATGTGGCTGCTCGTAATCGCAGTGGTCGTATATCTATTTAATGTTGAGGTTGAATGTCCTTTCGCGGTGCAGGACAGCTACACAGAATTGAAGGGCAGCGGTACATTGTTCAGTACTTACAAATCATAAGTAACATCAAGGTGCCATCTGTACGAGTACTTCAGCCTCATGGTGTTATTCAGTAGCAGCAAGAACAGTCTCAAATAAATACTACCCGTGTGGTTCAGGAATGGTTCGCAAGGTCGCCTGAGATCGATTTAATT
>JAGDQP010068129.1:0-11061 GCA_022664845.1 Lepisma saccharinum
GCGTTGAGTTCGTAAACAAAAAGGTCCCGGCGAGGTTAACACTAGATTTTCATTTCAGAATGTATTTTCATGTGTTTATATATGTTTATATTCATTATTAATAATTGCTTTCCTGCATTTTACGTACATTATCTTAAGTTAATGACCATGGCGAAGTGGAGGTTAGGTAAGGTTGGTCATGTAAATTTTCAAAATTTATTTTTATGACTAATAGTTTTTTCTTGCATTATTCGTACATTTTCTTAAATTACTGACCATGGGAACGTGGAGGTTAGATAAAATTAGGTACGGTCATGTATCTTTACATTTTTCTCCTTTATGTCATGCCCAGATGAGTGGAGCAGCGGCGGAGAGTGTTCTCCGTACGGGCTCGTATTTAAAAAGTGACACGTGTCACTATGGCGGAAGGATACAAGATCGATTTTGCTCCATATCTCGAAAACCGTAACTCCTATCAAAAATCTAAGCTTGGATCTACCTCCATTATTATGGGGAACCATGGACCCCTAACCCCCGGCACCACCCATTTGGGGCAAAAACAAAAAGACACACAGAATGACGGACATACCTTTCTATCATTTGTGAACATTTTGTGATTCTGTTAAAAAAGTCGTAACTTTTGAACCGCTCCACCGATTTTAACGTATGATACACCGTTTGAAACGTATTGAAGTGTAGAATAAGATCCAGTAAGTTTCGGTCGCCTATATGCTCTGGGGTCGGTGCTATCCTAAAAAATGTGAAATTTTGATATTTTTTCAAAGCGCCCTAGGGGTCCCAAGGAGATCCTACCGACCCAATTTTTTTCCTGTGTCTTAGTATTGGAAAAAACTTTCAAATGTAAGTTCAAGCATCAAAATCGGACTTATATACTTCGGTAGATCCGAAACTAACTGTATACTATCTGAGTGCGCTAACAGTGTCCTTTGCCAGCGTCACTCAAAGAACTGCCGTTCTTCATTCATGATACACACAAATTCTTGAACATTCTAAAAACAGATGGGCGGGCATCATTGACTCCAGCAGTTTAAAGGATTATTTTCACATTTCCATACTTACTTCTGTTCACAAGAAATTTGCAACCTTCTTTAAGAAAAATATTGATAACACGTTGCTTCCCTTCCTTGGTTTCAATTTTGGCAGTCAGTTAAAAATATATAAAAGTGGCTGTAATTGAAAGTGAAAAGACGACTACGAACATTGTATAGTTCGGTTCGTTAACTACTTGTTTACAAAGGGCGTTACTAAATATACTTTTCCTCTTTCATTTCACACATTTAAACGTTATAGTAAAGTGTCATGGATTTTCGGTTTTTAAATACAGCAACCCTACTCCTGGCATGGAATAACTGATATGGATTACCCATATTTACCCTTAAATCCAACTCCAGATGGCAGATGAGAAATATAGTCTTATGACTTTATTTTCGGTATGCAATCAACGAAAAGACTGAAATCGAAATTAATCATTTTTTTTTCCTACGGATTAAACTCACATATCTGAAATTTGCTTCACTATTAATGTCACGTCAATTGTCACATAAATGGAAAATGCTTTCGCTTAGGAATTATACAGTGCTGCCACCGGGTCACTCCTTTCTTGTTGAAAAGTATACATCAAAGGAACGTTTTGCAAATAAATTTTGTATCAAATAATTTCTAACGGTATAATAATGCGATAAGTTCCGTAGACGCAAATATTCATTCCCGCTTTGTATATTTCAATGTGTGTATATACTCACATAGTATACGAATATGATACTAATATCCATAGAATAATCCTGGTGTATGCACATAATATTTTTTAAAAATCGAACGACTTAATGTTTAGTCAAGCGATATTCTCTTTACTTTTTAAAATAATATTGTAATATAATTTATTCCTTCGGCATGTTCTCATAATATTCCGAAAATTCCACAATATTCTTCTAGCTATATGCTAGTCACCTCAAATATATTGGGATATTCCACGAATATTAAAATCTAAATGGAGTATTCGTAGAATATTCCGCGATGTACGGGTAGTTCATTTGTGTCTACAAAAATTATGACATGTCAACGTAGGCATAGCTTAATAAATGTTTGCGTGCATTCTTATGCTATCTTTCCTCGTTGATATGTAAAGAAAGCAGCTGAGCGTATCACAAAAAATATGAATAACATTTTCGTAAGACAAGGAACTTTTTTTTAAACGATGGAATTATAGTTGAAATTACAAGATTAAGGAAATTGGTTTTGATATTCTTGCATTAACAAGCATTATCCTCCTTCTTTCAACTGCAGAATCACATAGTTAAAAGAAGGAGGATAAAAAAAAGAACACTATATACAATCTAGTTAGTCTCTGAACTCGAGGGAGTTATCAATTCCTGAGAGGTGAGTAGTAGTTTTATCTGTTCCTCGTAGAGCTCTTTTATCCAATGCTTTTGGTTGCTATAGAGGGAGAAAATCCCCTTTCGTGTCCTTCGTGTCTAAGACCTCCACTTCACAGACTTCAGTCAACAGTGGGAGATTTTCACAGCACGGCAACGAGAAAATATTTTGCTCTTGCTCCCAACGTTAAGTATAGGCAAAGGGTTATAGAGAAAGGAGATAGGGTGGGGACGACACAAGCCCAGCTAACTTAACTCTCTCTCTCTCTCTCTCTCTCTCTCTTCGAGCTTTGCATAATCCTTGGAGGTTTTCCGTGTTTGTTGAGGCACTCCAGTCTTGTAATTGTATCGCATGAATATGATAACGAGAAAGAGGATTTGGTTGTGACAACTAATCCTTTGGTCTCGTTGCACACTTTCCCCTACTTTCCTCATGCTTTTATCTTTTACTTTGGCCGTGTTCTTTGCTCGCTGCTTCATACCAAGGATCTATCCTACAAAAACGTCTTGTGCTGCCGCCTATTAGTGAAACACCAAACTATCTTCTCGCTGCGTTGGAACATGAGAGAATTTTTAATTTAATGTGCTTAAAAAGACATTTAAAAAAAAAATCTGTACATACTAAATGTATTCATTAACAAGCATGATAATTTCGTACATACTATTAAAAGTTTAAAAACGGAAGTAATTTTTCAATAAAGCAAAAAAGTAATTTAGTTCGTTCCGCTGTCCAGAAATGAAATAGAAAAACACTTTATATGCAGACATTTGGGATAGGAAAAATTTACTTACAAAACTCTCGGTACGCTCACACTAAAAACAAGAAATGTTGAGTACAGAATAAACAATATTAAATTCAGATGAGATGTAAAACAACGTTCAAAGCTATTAAAGCCTTCTGGTTAATTCAAAGTCCAATAATTAATTACATCTTCTCTTGAATTAAAATGGGGTGTCTAAAATGGGTGACAAGTGAATAGCAATTGTGCGAATGGTACACATTTTTATTAATTTAGTATTATAAGAGTAGATAGAGTTTTAAATCAATATTGTTTCCGTTACTAAATTAATGTAACACATTTCAATAAAAGACAGAACTTGAATGATGACTGAAGCACGATTGTCAATCATGACAAAATTTCTCAGTTTAGAAACATTGAATCTTCCTATTGCGAGAGAAATAGATTACCGAAGAGCCAATCTACACCGTTGAGAGCCAATCTTCTCATTATCATGAGTTCCAACGTCGATTCCTTTTGAAAACAAACAAAAATACCTGATTGTTGATTGTATCCTAAATATTCTTGATGTGGGCAGACAGTTGAATGTATGATTGACGTACTACTGCCCACTACAAAGGATTATCCCAGTAGTTCCGTTGCAAATGCGTTTTGAATAATGAAACTCATTAGAAATTGTTTCTAAGATAATTTGTAATAGCTCCATTTCGAACACGAGAAAGCTATGATACATTAATTAGTATAAAACTTAACTTTTGTCGGAAGCAGCTGGATACCACATTATATCAGGGATGGCGCTTCAGGGGGGCTAAAGAGGGGTGATGCCCCCTCCTAAATCTGCATTGTCTCCCTTGTATTCTTCCTTAGCAATCCTGCTTTTAATAAAATCGACTATCTAACTATTTGGAATCTTGATAAGATAAAATAAAATAAAGTTAATTTTATGGGGGGGGGGGAACAGGACTATGATTTACGCACGTCGGAATGGATCTAGTTACGAGTTTAAGCAACAAGACTCATTTTATAAACCTGTTAAGATATCCATGCGTAAGTTGGATATAAGATGGTAGTAACTAATTCTAAATTTAATTTGCATACGAAGTAAGAAATTGAAATAAATCTGAAGTTGAGCTGGAAGCATTTTATTTGAATATAATTGATATATGTGTGTTTAATAATTTGTGATTTATTTCAGGAATCCAAAAATAATTCAACCCTTTGCAAAGTATTACGATAATGTTTCTAATTAATTAAGAGATATGTTTTTTTTTTTAATTTCAATATCGGAATTCCTTGTTATATCTTTGTATCGCATTTCGGTGGGAGGATGGAAAGTTGATTCATTTTTTTCAGTTTGTGTGAAACGCTGGGAGAATGTTAAGCGAGGGGAAAGAGAGGGGATATTTGTTGCTCGTTAACAATAGAGAAGTTCTTTTCACGCCCACTCCGTTTTTTCTTTTGCCCTGCGGATCGGAAGGCTTCAAATTGTAACGTTTCAGACATTGTCTGAAAGTTACTTAAGAGTTCTTTTATAAAGACTCGGAATAATTATTGTCTGTAATTAATTTGGTTGGTTACCAATTAAGACATAATTTTTAATCAATGTTAATCGAATATTTCTATTAAAAAAACTCTGTATGATAATTGAGGGATCTGGTTTTTATTTTTTCATGTCCCTGTTAAAAGAATCAGAAAATTTTAAGTGTTGAAACAAGTGCAGAAATTGTAAACGTAAAAGGCTGGAGTCGCCAAATGTTAACGAGAGTAAAAATCTCTGAGCGTCTTGTTCTCTCAAAGGAGGCAATCATGGCTAAAGGAGGGTTTTCTTTTCTTGAGCGTCACATGCAGCATCTTTCGTGTAGCGGTTAAGAAAGGAAGTCGTATGTCGTTGTCGGGCAGGAAAACAGAGCAGTCACGGTCAGAAGAGCGTCGTGATTTGCGTAGGCCTCGGATGAGGTACCTTTGTTTTTTTGTTTAAATTGTTTAAATTGTTCTTCGTTAAAAGTTCGTCACAAAATCTCTCAAAAATGTAGACGACAAAGTATCAAAATTTATCGCCCAGCGCTGGGGGGAGAATTGATTTATTATTTGAAGTAAGTAACAGGATTTTTCTTTTTACCTGGCGATCGGATTCATTACATAACTTTCACGTTTTTTATTACATTATAAGTGGAATACACTCATGACCTCTTGATTATTTTTTTAAAGTGCATTAGTATAGTGTAAGATTTTAATTGTATTCCTTATTGAAGACAAATTTAGTTCTTAAACTACGAAACAAATTGATTCTTTTGGAGTATAGTTAAATATTTTGCCTTTTTTTAAAGTAAATAAGGGAACTTGACTTTTTAAGTTTGTTTATGAGTTTTCCTTAATTCTAAGGCATGAAGAGGTCTTTTTATGTAGATTTTTTGCTTCACATTCTCGGGGAGATCATGAAGAATTGTAATGGGCATTGGTATCTACGACTCGGGGAGAAGTAGATGACGCATGTGGTCCGTAGTTGGAATTACAAGACCTCTTTTCATAGTTTAATGGCTTTCACTCTCGAGGAGAGTGGAAATAAGGATTTGGGATAATTTAATTATTTAAGGTATTTTGATGGCTTCTCGATTTCCCGGAAATCGAGAAGAAAGTAGTGGGTTATGGCATTTTCGACTCGGGGAGGAGAAGATGATTAGTTAGCATAGAATTGCATGAGGAACTTGGGAACTTGGTGGTATCTGGTTTTATTTTTTGGATTGGAGATTACTGAAGGCATTGGGCTTATGCATGGGCCTGTTAGGAATAAGAAAGTAAATATGAAATACATTTTAAGATGGTTCTTTCTATCGATGGACTGAAGTGAGTCGAGCTCGAGCGTTAGACTCGTCGCTCGAGCCGAGCGGATTGACATAACCGTCAGAAATGGAGTCAGTGGACGATGTCATAGTAATGCAAAGTTATCTTACCTCATAATTTATACACAGCTATCTCGGTTTTCTGCTTGTTCAGTTATTCGAGAAAACTTAGAACAACAAATTACGTTGCCAAGGACATCAATAAACTAACTTCAGAACATCGACTACCATGCATTCTAGTATCATTGTTTCCAAAGTTAGTAGCAAAGGAAAAACAAATAGTGAAACTAAATTAACATAAAAAATAAAAAAAACTCTTTTTAAAGATATTCTTTTCTTAATCAATTCATACTAAAAAGGAAAAAAAAATAATTTTGTTTATGCATGCCTAAGAAGAAAAGCATGAGGCGCGCTTTCATATACAGTCACTTCATAAATTCTTGAAACGACGCGCCCCATTCTTTTCTTTTTAGTCATGCATAAACAAAATTATTTTTTTTACTTTTTAGTACGAATTGATTAAGAAAAGAATGTTTTTAGAAAGTTTTTTTTTGTTATTTCGATGTGAGACTCGCTCGACTCGAGTAGGGACTTGGTCATACTCGAGTTGAGTCTAGTCGGTGCTCACTATGTGCTCGAGTCGAGTCGAGTCGAGTCGAGTCGGCGCTCAGTAGCTGCTCGAGTCGGTACTCAGAACTGCTCGAGTCGAGTTGGAGCTCACTATACGCTCGAGTCGAGTCGAGTCAGTGGTCACTGCTCGAGTCGAATTGAGTTGGCGCTCACTGTGTCCTCGAGTCGAGTCGGAGCTCACTATGTGCTCTAGTCGAGTCGAGTCGGCGCTCACTATGTGCTCGAGTCGAGTCGAGTCGGCGCTCAGTATTTGCTCGAGTCGAGTCAAGTCGATACTCAGAACTGCTCGAGTCGAATCGGAGCTCACTATATGCTTGAGTCGGCGTTCACTATGTGCTCGAGTCTAGCCGAGTCGGCGCTCACTATGTGTTCAGAGAGACCCACGCTGCGACTCGGTTACAGTGAGTCGAGCTCGAGCGAGCTTAGTTCGGTCAGGTGGACTTGACATTCGTCGGGCCATGGATTTGGCGATTCCGTCCGTTTTAGCGTCTTTCCATGGCTCTCGCCGTCCCGTTCAGTCTGTCCTTCCGCTGGACCTTTGCCTCTATTCAAGATTGTTCAGCAAAATGGTCTACGTTAAATGGATTAAATTCTCCTATTTTGGATGTCAATAGCTATCAGTCTTCTTGGGACTATCCTATCATCAAACGTACACAATCGCAGTTACTACAATCCGCTTCTTGTCTTGAAGATCAAGCCAGGTTACTGGCAGCGTATTCACCTGAGTCCGATTCGGTGCTTGGCTCCAAGCTTTGCCTTCTCCTCCTCTTGGTCTACATCTTTCGAATGAAAGCTTACGGGTTGCTGTTGCCTTGCGTTTAGGAGCAGACGTTTGTGTACCTCAGCCTGTGGAGCATTCGTGGATCAACACTGTCTCTCCTGTGTCAGTAGTGCTGGTAGTCACATGCGTCATTCTAATGTCAATGATGTCATTCTCAGAGCTCTAGTTTCTGCTAATGTACCATCGGTACGAGAACCATCTAGCTGTAGCCGCTACGACGGTAAGAGACAGGATGGATTGACACTAGTTCCATGGAAAAGAGGAAGACCTCTATTATGGGATTTCACCTGCGCTGAGACTTTCGCCATTTCAAATGATACTCATCCTTTTTTGAAAGCGGGTGGTGCTGCTACTCGTAGAGAGGCCGATAAAAATCGGAAATACTCTAATCTACTTGCACAGTTTATTTTGTTGCGATCGCAATTTAACCAAGTGGTACTTGGGGCACGGCAGACCTTAATTTTAATAAAGAGGTTGGTCGGCGAATACAGATCGTTTTAGGTGATGCCCGCGCGACCACCTTCTTAATCCAGCGCTTCAGTATCGCAAATCAGCGAGGGAATGCATCTTCTATTCTTGGTACGTTGCCTCCTGGGAAGACATTAGTAGAGATTTTCCTCCTTTAAAGATGTTTTTTAAAGATTTTATTCAAATTTTGTTTAAATTCAATTGTTATTTACGAATTCACTTCATTGTGTACTTTTCGTCTACAATTGATATTATGTCGATTCATTGAAGTAACATTTTTGTTGTGTGAATTGAATACGACTTCGGTGTTGATTTTTGTAATAAATAAATTTTTTTGATTGTTGTTTTAACTTAAAAATGAAAACAAGGTATTTATTGCATTGTTATGAACAATGAAATTACTGTTTTTATTAATTAGTTCTCGACACAGTCACTTTCGATTAATAAAAATATAATAACTGTTGAGACGGGTCGAGTATCTGATCATGTGCGAAAAATCATCTGTTAAGCCATTTTGAACTGATGATAACACAAACAAACTTTCAGTCAATTTTACATACATATACTCGCTTTGGCTTCGCTGGGGGCTCTGCCCCCAGACCCCACGCCGCTAGATCCTCACGTATTTTTTTTTCATAATCTTAGCTCCAATTTTTCAGGTTGTGCATTCTTCATAGATATATATTTATACTTTTGGCGTCCATATTGCATTCAAAATATTAACTTTTTGAACGTCCCATTTGTTTATCGTAACCTAAACTTGATTAACTTTCATGTTTAAGTTTGTTTCTCTAGCTCTAGCGGTTCGGGCTGTCCAATATTTACTTACATATATAACTTTGACGCCCATATTGGATTCACGTTGGCGGTTTTCTGAACATTTTGATAAAATACTATTGACAATAAACCTTCATATCAAATTGTGTTTCTGTAGCTCAAGCGGTTTGGGCAGTGCACTCTATACAGCAATATATTTTGCAGCCATAATTGATTCAACATGGCGACTTTTAGAAAATTTCAAATATTTTCGTAACATACTCTTTATAATACATATTCATACCAAATTTGGTGTTCCTAGCTCTAGCGGTTTAGGCAATGCACTCTATACAACAATAGGTTCGGCGACTACTTTGGATCCAAGTTGGTGACTTTTTAAAAATGTTTGATATTTCCGGTTATCTACTCTTTGTCGTACATCTTCATGCCAAATTTGATGTTTCGAGCTCCAGTAGTTTTGCCTGGGAATTTTGATAAGGCAGTGAATCAGTGACCAAGAGGTAACCATATAATGTGATTATAGAAATATATGAAAGTAACAATGGAATATTGTATTGTTACCCGACTTATGTCACTGTACAAAATTTCATCATTGTATGACGTCGGAAGATTAGTTAAATTAACATTGCAAGATTTGAGCCGATTAACCTGGTGACCCATTTTAGCTCTGCTTCAATGCAATTGCTTCAGGAGAATTCTTTTATTTATCTTTCTTGGGGAGAGCCTCTAATACTCTTCGTTGTTCATTTTTCGTTCGAATTGTATTTTTATTCGTTATTCATCACGTACTTTCAATTTTCATAAAATTATACATTGGTGAGCTATTATGTTTTATAATTACGAGGGTAACGTTCCTCGGCGAGCATTTTGTCGGGAATAATTGTAGGTAGATGTCAGGGCCTTAGTTTATATGCGATGATGGGTTTAGCCTTGTAGAACAGGAAAATACTGACAAGCTTCGGTCAAACTGGCTTGCGGCAGGATTCTAACTTGCGTACGTCTTTAGGGTCGAAGAAATATGACGTTAACTATTACCAATAGAATCTTAGTTTAACATATTCATGTACCGTTCATTCGGTTGGTGTCGTGCATTTTCGCACGGTGAAATTTCTCACGGTAACCATTATCGAGCAATTTCGAACGGTCCTGTTTGTCGGATTAATCATTCTGCAGGTGTCGCGCATTTCCACACGGTCCACCTGTCAATCACGTGATTCAATGCACGACATGGGAGGGAGGACACAAAACAAGTGTGAACTAAATAAGAACAGAAAAGGAGAAGAGAAAAGTATAAAATAAACACTTTGTCCATTAAATGGGAGCCCATTGTTTAAAAAATAGGAAAACGAATTAAATAAACTTTTATTTTAGTATTAGTTTCCGGCTTCCAACTAGATGGGATCACCTGCCTCTGTACATGTTCAGAAGCATCTGATATCTGCGCCCTCTGTTGGTAGTCACCTGAAGTTGCTTGAAAGGCTGGTGTACTGCTAAAGTTTGTATCCATGCGTTGTGATGAAACGTACATTTGATTTGCTTGTGTATTGTGGAGTAATGGCGCTCATAACAACTAGCAGAGGTAAACGTCTCTAACTTCATGCTGGGTTCCAGTACTACATTCAGAGAGAAGACAGGGATTATACACTATGGGTAAGTATCCTATTACTACCCACACATCACCGGACGTCCGTCGGATGTCCAAAATACGTCCCGAATGTCCGAAGAGATCCGGGATATCATGGGACATCCAAGGGATGTCCGCTGGACATCCGAAACAGGACGTCCAAATTATATCCATACCGGATATCCCTCGGACATCCTCTTTATGTCCTACAATGTCCAGTATTTTCCTTCCAGATATAAGTGTGAAGATAGACTCAAAGACGAAAAGAAATAATGTTGGGAAATTGGAGAAAATATGTACTACCTTTACTGGAAGTGCTCTCTGAGCATTATGGTACAACTAATTATTTGGGAAAATCTGCTATTTAATTTTGTCTAAAATACTCCTATTTTATTAAGTTGGTGTTTCATGCGCGTGAGTTTGCTTCACATTCAGAAGGTTCCGAAAGTCAGAAACTGCATGTTCACCTTGGCTGAGATTTCCCAGTTTTCGGCAGTCCTTCCACGTACCGTGGTGGTTCTCGATTAATGATGGAGTCGCTTCCCTGTTATGCCTGATTAAAGGGCAATTTCCAGTTGCTAATATAAAAATTAAGATAAATATGTGTTGGCTAGAGTTATTTTGGTGTTTTATGAGTATGAAATGCTATTTTTAACTGCAGGCTTGGAAAGATATATAGCAAGGAACCTGTAAATTTCTTGCGAAACCTGAAATCAATTTGCCTATTGGGATTTTAGGAAAGTAGCTATCAGAAACGGAATCTGATCGTCATTTGTTGAAACGTTATTGGTGAATGGGAAATGCGCTTTCATTTGTTTTTGTTTATTCC